>JAQFVV010007156.1:0-146904 GCA_028023455.1 Epiperipatus broadwayi | reverse complement strand
CTAAAATAAATAACTAATAAAAGAATATTGGGTTAGAATATATATATATATTGTATGTACGTTGTAATGATATTATCATAGTTAAAAGATGAATTTAGCATAAGTTTTTGAGAATACGAATGGAGTTCTAGAGGTTCTAGATGGATAGAAGTTTTACAATCTGTACACATGAATCATGCTGAAAATCTTTTTTAAAAAAGGCCAAAACCGTGATTCAATTAATGTAAAAAAGTTCTCCACCAAGTGGTGACTGATGTTACAATGAAGTCTCATTTATCAATTTCAGAATTAAGAACTGTTCAAATTAATACATCGAAAAAAAAAAAAAAAATTTAAAAAAGCTAAAAACTAATTCTTCACCACAGAAGAAATGCTAAAAACCCATGAGTCTATGATCATTGAAAAAATTCTAAAGTAGGACTTATGAAACTTTTTGCATCTTATTTTCCCCACCCCAACTCCATTTGGCAATCTTGCAAAAGCCTATAAAATTCTTCAATTTAAGCTGAAATAATAAAAAGGAGTAATGTAATGTGAAAAATATCTGTACCTTCCAATGATGAGAAAGTTACAGATAATGCTAACACCGAATAATTATCATCTTCATTCACATTTAGTAATAGACATATTAAATAACAGCTAATGTGAATAAAAACAAAGATTTTTCTTTCCTTATCCAAGTTCAATGATTAATTGAAATTTATCTATGAATACATTGGCGTTGGGCATCTTGAATTAAAACACCGTACTTTTTTAAAAAAATATTTATTTATCAATACATCGCAGGTGATTGTAAATTTTTAATTTCATTAAATTACGGAATTAGAAAAACAATAAACAAAAAACAAACAATATTAACATTTTCTTTATACTTGAGGTAGGGGAATGACGACAAAGAAGTACTTGAGTAAAATCTCTAGATGAATGAAAAAATTATATAATTAACCCAAAAATTAGACAAAAATATTAAAATATCTGTTACGCACTACAAAACAATGTGAATTTAATTTTATAAATTGTAAATTTTTCACAATTTTAGCAATAAAGTTTACGTTTTTCCTGTGAAGTAAACAATTTTTCAATCTTTACTAACCAGTCGAATGCATTTTTGAAGCCGTGAATCGTAAAAGTGTTAGTTTTCCCATGTTTGTGACGAGATTGAAAATTTAATTAGTCCAAAGCAGAAGCATAAACGTTAATACTAAAATTTGAATGTTACATACATATACAGAGGAAATGATCGCAAATACTAAGGAAAAAAGTAAGCATATTCTTATTAGAGTGACAGTTAGCTAATTTATTAAGTAATATGGTATTAAGTATAGGCAAACTACTAGTTATACTGGTTATGTGTTATCATTAATCATAATATTTTGTATTCAATTACTCTATCTGCATTTGGGCAGAGAATTTAACACATATAAATATGTGTACAAATCATACTCTGCCCAAACAGGGAAGTTACGTAACCAGGCAATGGACCATTGTAATTAAGCAATAACATGGCTATTGTCAAGTGAAAATTTGCCATCCTCTTAACGTAATCTGCCTCAATTTTAGAGGTAAAAAAAAATATAAATTCATGTTATTTAATTTATAATCTATCTAGAGATAAAAATTAATAACTGTAACTTATCGATAACATATGTTCATACGGACTAACCTGTAATACTGTAGATTTATTTACAATAGAATCCAGCAATTGTGTGTTTTCACTTATGTTGTCCAACAATTCTTTAAAAGTCCTGTCATATTTTAATGCTTGGGCTAAAATAATACTATCAGAACCTAAAAGCCTATTTAAAAAAAGATATTAGGAAATACAATTATACTTCTAGACTTTAAACACTTTACTGCAAACTCTTACATGTAATCTGACATTTTGACTGTCTTGTAGTCTTCTTCGAGCTATGATACATTAATAAATAAAGCAGCATGAATAAAAGAATACGAAACAAATATATCATAACGTTGAAAAAGACTGGAGAACAATCAACATGTTAGATTATATATAAAAGTTTGCAATAAATAGCTTAAAATAAGGAATATAGTTGTATTTATATGAAATAATATAGCAAAATAAGAATGTAAAAACTTTTTTTATGACATTTAAGAGATAACTAAATATATAGAAATCATTCTCAATATATATATTGTAAGTATTCAGATTAACTTTTGGCCAAAGGATTTAAAAATAAATAAATAATAAGTTTGTTGATTTTGTTTAGTTTTCTTTTCACTTGATCCACGAATAATGGAGATCTTGAAATACAAAAAACTAAATAACCATGGCAACCTAATGCTTTAAAATAATATTGTTTACTGTTAATTGTAGCTTCAAAATCCTAAATCTGTTGTGAGTTCAATCGCAGAAAAAAAATATAAATAAGTAAATAGATAAGTGTATCATAAAAGATTACTTGAATAAAATCAACATTATTATTAAGTATTACACATTTCAATTTCCGTTATTGCAATCACCATAGCAACACCAATTATGCAATTAAATGTTTTATGTTTCACATATATTTGTTTGTAAATTAATTTGGGGGAAAATTATTATTAAAAAATATATGTAAAAATATTTATATCCATTAAAACGTATTAGAATTATAAGAGAAAATTCTTAATTTTGGTTTAAAAATGACAAATCATATTGAACTTGCATTTCATTTTCACTATATTCAATTCTTTTAAAATCTTCATTTCACTTAGAAATTGGAGGCAAAATTTTCTTGTACAAATTCTTTATTATTGAATTAAATTCGAGTGACTTCCAACAATTGTTATGACAGCAATAACATCATCAAGAGTATCTTATAAATAGAATGGAGAGGCTGTAATTTGAGTTATTTTGTCTTTGCATAAAACTGAGACATTTTTCTCTGTCTTTAAAAATTTATTAAATTTTATTGTTTCTTTAAGTGGTTAATTGATAAAACTATGGAAGAATAAAAATTTTAACTATCTGCCTGTTCAATGAGGCAGCTAGCTGATGAAATTCCAGGGAAAATGGCAAAAATGTGGAAAAAAGAAAAACCCATCAAATGCATTGTATTGCAGACTAGCTATATAAATATATTCTGTGGTTAAAAATATCCAGAATTGCATTCATTTATTTGTGATGGATATAAACACCATTGTGTTTCTATGGATATCGTATTTCAGATGAAGGAATTCTACAGGATCGATCAACTCAACTTATGTGTGATAATAAGTGATTTAAACTTCACTTTCGTAAGTCAAAAAAAAAGGAAAAAAAGCTAGTATTGATTCTTCATTTGATTATAACTGGATTATGTCATTAAAGAAATTCTCTAAACATCACATGATCACTATCTCTTATACTAGCACATAATTGTTACTAAAGGCAAAACTCTCCATACACTAGTGCCACCCTGCACAAGCCTTCTGTCATCCATTGATTACTCTGGTTGGCACAGGGTGGCACTACTGTATGGAAAGTTTTGCCTTGTTTAAAGAAATTCTCTTTGCCCATTATTGTCAATGAAAAAGGAAAATTAAAGCAAGTGATGTGTAATTTTGCATCTGTTGTTTTTGAATGCTGATATTTATATACTTAAAAGAAAACATTGGAAATTAAATGTGAAAGGAATTGAATTCAAATCTGCCTTAGTTAGCACAAGTTTATCTTCTTCATTCAAAGGAAAATCATTTCTACACCTTAGGATTGGAAATAAAGAACTGGAAGCTGCGATTGATCAGTTGATAGTAAGTGAAAATGGACAGACTTTCACTTATATGGTATAATTTCTATGCACATATGTATATATTCTTTTTTGTTAAAGGAAAGGGAATATTTACATTTTACTGTAAAAACATAGGTAAATAGTATATATGGGTAGGATAGAATTCACGCTATAAAAGGGTCAGAGAGATTCATTTAATTCTTGTTATTTAGAATCTTATCTGATGATATAAGCTAATACGGCCTGATGTTTTCAAATATTTAATTTTTTGAATGTTTAAAATTTAACCTGAGAATATCGGATAGAAAAGGGTTTAAATATAACTTTTTTTATTTGTTTATTTAATTATTTAGAGATTACACTAATGAAGAAATAGAAATCAATTTTTATTTGTTCACATTTTTTTTCATTATCTATCACATTTAAAATCTCAGGAAAATATTAAAAATCTCTCCTTCCGTTTTTATAGATCATATTATTGTCTTGCAGCATGGTTTTTTTTTTTTTTTGAGTTCCACACACATAGATTTTATTATTTTTATTGATTTTAGTCTATTGCAAACATAGATTGATGTTCTGTTATATTTTGTTATCAATTTTTGTTATAAACCAATAAATTTAGAGTTGATTTAAAATCCGACGAATCTGTTTAATTCTTCTTTTGAATGCGCAAGATAATTTTGGTAATTAAAATTTGACCCAAGATCAAACCCACCTTGGTTAAGTAAACTAAAATTAGATATATGTATATTTTATACATCATTTTTTTTAAAAAATCTGATTACATATATATTTTATATTTATTACTGCACTTAAATATTTGTTTACTTATTTAAATAAATATTATTAATAGAAGTAATTTCATTAGCTCACAGTTGATTATTTAGTTGCTTATCTTGTCCGGTTATAAAAATCTTACTCAATTGTATTCTGTCATTAGTTAGAATGACTTAACTACTTTTTAAATTTCTTTGAAGTGGAGATTATAAATTTCATTAACTACCCTAACAGAATATTATCTTTGGCATGGGTAACTGCCAATTATCATCATATATAGTTTAATTATTATAAAATTCATTTTTATATTCGATTGATTGGAGATTTAAGTGGATAAATAATATCAGTGATGGTAATTCAGTAAATATCCAATGAAAACCTAGGGTTTATTTTATATAACATGATTGGGTATTGCAAAAAACATGAAGTTGTCTAATGGAATTTATTGATAATATATTCTTGGGGAGTATTTCATTTTAGAATATAACTAAAACAATAATTGCGTATTGATCTACTGTAGGGTATGAATGAAATGTTTATATTATATTTAACGATTTATTAAAATAGATGTAAAAATTGAGTAAAGATTTATTTTATTTAAACATTACAAATAGCATGTAGGTTTATAAGACATTCTTCAAAATGTAATTATAGTTATTTAGAAATTAGTTTATTTAAATAAAATAGAATGTCATTAAATATTAAAATAAATTTGAATTACTATAAACAATATGAAATTCATAAAGTATGTTGGAATTTAGTTAGTTATTGATTCGAATTGAGTTTCATTCAATTATCGATTAAATAGATATCTCAAGCATACGTCATTTTTTAGGGCAATGATATGTGATTTCATTGCTTATTGCAATTTACTTTGGACTTGTGAATAGATTTGTTAATCTCTGGAGTGATGATCTAGTTTGCTGTATTTTGTTTTAAATATTATCTGGATAAATTATATTTTTATAGAGATTACTATTAGTATTTTATGATAGTGTAGTGGACAATCTAAATAATCATGTATGGGAAATATTGTTCTTATTTAGTGTGATCGGTGACTGAGCAAGATAATTTTACACAGGTTCTAACAGAGATACTATTTGTTTATGCATGGTTTTGCTCTATGATAAATAATATAAATCTTAAGAGTATTTCTTTATGTCAAATGTTGACTGAATAAAATGTAGAGAGATAGTTAGATAAAAAATCCATTATTATTATAACAAAATAGCTACCCAATGCTAGCCGATGATGATCATGTACAAGTGGTAATTATTACTAAATGCCAAACCAACTTTAGGACCATTATAAGGTAGCGTTCCACATTTAGATCTATATTATTATGAATGACATTTCAATTCTTAGATCTCATAAAGTTTATTATATTATTATCTCCTCAGTACAAAAATGGCAATCCCCAATTGTGGTAGATTTTGTTCAGATTAGATTGATCATCTCCCCGGTTATCACGTTACAATATATATATCATTATCATCATTTTCAGCCATTACTGATCCCCTGCAGGATGAAGGTCTTTCCAATCCATCTTCTCCGATCTCTAGTCTCTCTTCTCCACATCATCCTAACACCCTTCCTTATTTCATCCACCCATCTTACATATGGTCTCTTTCTAGGTATTTTACAATGTCCTGGAATCCAGTTTAAGATTTCAACTATCGATCTATTATCATCTCTTCTAGCAATATGTCCACACTAAATCCACTTGTCTCTTTAATTCTTTCAATGATGTCAGTAACATGTGTTTGTTCTCCCACCCACATAGTTTATTTTCAATCTCTTCTTGTTACTGCTAACATACATTTCTCGAGATTTTGTTGAACAGTGCAAATCTCTGTATTGCTCATCTGTTAAGTGTCCAAGTCTCAGATCTGTAAGTAAGAACTGATAACACGTTTGTTAAAAATCTTTCTTTTCAAACACATAGGCATATTTTCTTTTAATATTAAGTTATTTCTGCCAAAAGCACTCCAACCAATTTTAATTCTATGATTAATTTCATCCATTATGTTTCCATTTGTAATAATGATCTGATCAAGGTATTTGTAGTCGTTAACGTCTTCTAACTCATCATAATCAATCTTTATTTTCTTATTATGAGAAAATCAATTGAACAATAGCCTTTTTAACATTTATCTTTAATTCTAAAAAATTCACATATATATAAAGTAAGAAAGTAGATTTTATATATATATTAATAAAAGTGGGCTTTTTTTTTTCTTAAATTCATTCTTAAAAATATTATGAACTGCAATTTTTTTAATAAATACAAAAACATACATTTTACCTAAAATAGCTAATTAATCATTACTTATAAACTAATAACAAAAACTCTTAAGTCATATTATTATAAGTTATGAATATGATATATATGTTATACTGAAAGCATGCTAGGCAATAATACAGGTGAATATTTTTTTAAAATCTACCTTTTCTATGGCTGTTTTCATTAACAGATGTGTATTTCACATAAAAGAAAAACTTGAGTTTTTAACATGAAATATATGACGAATTGAAAGATTAATGTACAGTTTTATATTCAATATATATACAAATATTAAACCATTATACCCCTAAACTTCCTTATGCAATTCCTTTATTTATTTTTATGTCAACGGTTTCAACTGTATAACAAACTTCTTCAAAGTTTTAAAACTATCAGCATAAAAAATTGCACAGATTTGGTAAATAAATGAAGTGTTTTTTTGTATATGTATTGAATATAATCCTATTTCACAGAACAAATAAATTCGAGTATGTTACTAAGACAATTTACAAGCAAGATCCGCCGAAAATCATTTAAATAAACTGTGAATAATGCCCATTTTTTGTTATATTAATGTCAATTTATTTTGTCAGAGAAAAATGATTACCGCAAATAAAAAGTTTCAGTCTTTTTGAAGTATTTGTACTTGATTTATTACTATATAATGAAGATCAACTTTTATCCAACAAAATAAATTGGCATTGATATAACAAAAGCTGTCTATAAGCTTATTTAAATAATTCTTTGGGGATCTTTCTTATAAATTGTCTTAGTAATGTCTTCAGATTTGTCTGTTCCATGAAATAGATTTATATTTCTTAGCCGTTACATATTTAAATAAGCTGTAAAATTATTTATAGCTCAATAAATAATTACCATATTGAATATAACTAGTGAAAACAAAAGAAAAAAGAAAATGAAAGAAGAGGTGGCCCCTCTTTTATAAACATTTCAAATATACTTTCATACATAAAAAATTCAATGAAATTGTTCTTTCTCCTTTTTCTTTTTAAAAACTTTTTTATTTTTATGAATCCATATATATTTCAATATATTATATTAATTTCAAATATTTAATTTTGTTTAAAGCCAGGCACAAAACCTTTAACATAATTAGCATAACAATCAGAATTTCAAATGTAAATCAACACCCTTTGATAGGAAATTCATAATAATCAGACATTAAAATGAATTTAAGTTATTATTTTAAAACAAAAAGAAAGTTTTAAATCACATCTGAAACACTTTCATAATTAATCCTCAAAATAATAATAATAAACTGTGTATTTTCTTAATTTGTAATAAGGCTATATCTCAACCGTAACTTCTTTGTCACATTGTAAAGCTTTTATCAGAAACTATTGATAAATAACAGACTTGGACTTAACCAATATTCAGAATATGTAGTAACTAAATCTATTCAGATATTTTGCTACAGATTGATTTGTGTTATTCATTATATGATTTATAATAATGTAATGGGTCTACCCCTTTTTCCTATCTTGCTTGAAGTACTCAATTTATGCGAGTATGAGCGTATATAGCTATATACGCGTATGAATATATATAAAAAAATCAAATGTGAATCGTATTATTATCTGTTTTATAAAATATGATCTTTAAATTATCACTTTGATTTTAGGATATCCTATGCAGATATAATAGCCTTTGATATTACACAACAGTATATTTATGGATGTCTAAATAAAGACTCCAAGTGCCAATCTCACCCATAGGTAAGAATTATACTGGATAATATGAAATACATAATACAATAATAAAATGACCCGGCCTTCAGCTAGCTTTCTCAGGGCAGGTGGTAAAATTACCAAGAGTAGCTAATCAAAAAAAGAACAAAAAAAAAACAAACCAATTCACCATTTAATACATATTTATTTGCACTAATATTTACGTAAATCAATAACATTTCTATTTTTTTCATTCAACATTCTTAATAGTTTTTTTTTTTTTGTTAACGCAGATACACGATATTCATTAACCTTATTTTAAATCACATTTATGATAGACATATTGTACCAGTAGATTATTGATTTCCGTCTTTTTTATAACTTATTATTTCCATGCTTCTAGATTTTCTTTCCTTTCTTTGTTAGTCCCCCCTTTTTTTTATTTACCAAATCCACACACACGAACACGCTATGACATGTATGTTACAAGAGTTTAATCATAAAAGGGTTAATATGCTTGATAATATTAGCACATAAATTAATTTAAAACTTTCCGTACAAATAAAAAAAAAATTCATAATTAGGTTAACCAACAGTTTTTCTGGATTATGCGGAGTTTAATTGAGTAAGCTTACTAGTAAGTCATACATATATGTGCAAACCTAAAAAGTATCTGTGTTCCCCCGGGGAATTGATTGAATCCACTTGAAGAAAGAGAATCTCCAGTCCTTGGATGATGAATAGAATTTTTGGAGTTTGGATTCCACTTAGGCTGAATTTTATTTATTATTGTTCCTTTTTTTATAACTTATTATTTCCGTGCTTCTAGATTTTCTTTCCTGTCTTTGTTAGTCCCCCCCTTTTTTTATTTACCAAACCCACACACACGAACACGCTATGACATGTATGTTACAAGAGTTTAATCATAAAAGGGTTAATATGCTTGATAATAATAATAGCACATAAATTAATTTAAAACTTTCCGTACAAGTAAAAAAAAATCATAATTAGGTTAACCATCGTTTTTTCTGGATTACGCGGAGTTTAATTGAGTAAGCTTGCTAGTAAGTCATACATATATGTGCAAACCCAAAAAGTACTTGTGTTCCCCTGGAGAATTGATTGAATCCACCTGGTGAAAGAGAATCTCCAGTCCTTGGACAATGAATCGAATGTTTGGAGTTTGGATTCCACTGAATTTTATTTATTGTTCCTTTTGACAAATATCATGACGATCCACCACTATTGTTTATTGAGGCGATCTTTCAGGCTTACATCTCTTCTCAGATATTGGCAGCTGCTATACATTTGGGAGAGGGGGTTGGACACCCCTCACACTGAAGTTTTTACCCCAGTAAAACCGTATTTCACCAATATATAATCCTGATCTGGAATTTTCTTCTTTCTCTCTTTTTTTTTTATATTTTATACTGTATATATACATCTAATAAGCCTGCTTTCTTCACGACTCAAAAACTTATAATCCTCTTTTAAAATTTCTCTTTTTTTTCATATCAGGAATTGCCAATTCCGTCCCTTCTCTTAATTCTTTCTCTTTCTTTTCATTCATTTCCATTAACATTTCATGTGTCTTCATTGGTATGCCCGTAAAAGCTTTTTACACCTTTCCTTTTTTTTAATTAGTATTCGACATTCCACGGTTTTGCAAAAATGACTTTTATTGTTCTATAAATCAATAGGTCTTTCATCTTGGCATTTATATTTCTTTCTTTAACTTTTAATATTTTTTTAAAAGTTTATCAAACAAAATGTTTTTTTTTTAATTCTATAAATTTTCATGTTACATAGCAATGTGCACAGCTGGGTTTGGCAACAAGGAAAAAAAATCAGAGCATGTGTATTGAAATGGAAAACTTCCAATCTCTTTCCGTTTCATCATCAACCTAATGACCTACTCGTCTGAATTAGTTTCGAACCTATCTTAAATGTAAAAATGTTATATATAAGTCGAGCGGTAAAACTTTGCTATCATGGCCACTTGAATGGCATCATCCATTTACATACGAAAGTACGCTATAATTAGACAGGTTTGATAAAATTATAGCGTAGAAGTCCTCATAATTATTCATAAAATGTTTTATTAATTTATCAGTCAATTCTTAATTATTTCGCTATTATATTCGTATGTGAATCGATAATTTAAACCTTGGAATAATGGTATAATGATTCGTATATATATTTAAGTTTAAATAAAAAGATATAGTGTAAAATGTTTTCTTTAAAATATATTTAACGGTTTTCTGATTTAATGTTTTATAGATATAGCTGAAACTAAAGTATTTTTTATAAGATCTGTCAAATATGTTAAAAGTTAAAATAAAAATCATCTGTTTATAATTAAAAATGAGAATTTTGTGTAAACAAGAAATCAATTAGTGACCGCACCCGGGGTAACAGTAAAATCTAGTTTACTGATTGATGTTGTTTCAACAAAAGACTTTATCATTAAATCAGAATACTGTTACTTCTGCTAAGCTTTAACATTTTATAACACCTAAAAAGGAATTTAATTAGTGAAATCTGAATCAAATTATATGATTTATATATTTTAATAATTTTTAAGTAAATTAAAAATAACACCTCGGAGACTTTATTAGTAGTAGAAATTAGATTACACCTGGGTCTCTTTTTACACGGACTTATTTAACAAGATTTTGAAGTTACGCGATTCATGTTTCACCTGAAGTCAAACTCCGATAATGCGCTATTACTTTAAATAATATATTTCGCGCACTTACGTTATATTGAAAGTAATAGCACATTATTGAAATTCGACTTTCATCTTAGTAATTTCAATATTTTCAATGCTTTATAATAGTAAAATTTTATGCAATAATGAAATTAAAATCATGATTTCCACATTTTATGTATACACACATTAAATTTTACAAGATTATAATGTAAATTTGTTCAAACATTGTGCGTGTTAATTTTGCATTTTAAATCACATTGTTTTTGCTTTTTAAAAAAGAACGTAATCAATTATCAATCATTTAGTATCCGCAAGTTTATTTTTAAAAGGTGAGTAATAGCAGTGGGCATGATTAAATTTGACAATTAAAGATTAAAATCTGATTTTTAATTGTAATTAACAATTTAAAAATTACTTATGGCGACTTGAAATTAATGTGATGTAAAACGAAATTTGATTTTTAAACGGAATTGAAAATTAAAAAATTAAAGACAAAAATAAGAACTTAATTTTTAGTTGTTAGTTTTAATTAAATTTTTCCCAGCAGTGGTGAGCTTTTTATTATCATAAGTCTAAGTTCATAAACAATTAATAAAATCGTCTCAAAGATTAATTACTAATTATGTTGTCAACAGAAAACCATTAACACAACATGAGAGTGAACTTGGTGTTAGTTGTATTTCCTCTTGTGAGAATCTGATTTTTTTACCAGTTTGCAAACGAGCATGTGTTTCAGAAAATAGCGATAATAATTAAAACGCGTATAAAAAAATGTAAATTAATGTACTGTAAATTATGCATAAAAATATATTATTTTGAATAAAATTAAATATTATAGTTAAAAAAAGTTTATCTCGTATCAATTTTTTTCAAATTTGAAATTTTTTATTAGTCATATTTTATTTCCTTATTTTTTTTTTTGCATGAATTTTAAAATAATTTTACATTGGTGTTTTGCTTTTACGTGAATTTTGAAAAATCACAGACCGCATCCCCCCTTTTTCAATGTAAGTTACGTCTATTTTTGCGCGATTTCGTTTGCGCGTGTTTTCTGAGGAACCTATCTATTGCGTAAAACGAGACCCAGGTGTATATGGTTTTGTTTTAATTAAAAGACAATTGGTCCTGAGACAAACAAAATTCCAAAAAGATGTTAAGGCTTAATGGAAATATATAAATAGGCCATATTTTAAGCGGGAGGATATATTCCATCTTGCTTTTGAAGAGCTGTTGCTACGAAAAGCTAAAAATTTGTTAATTTAACTATGGCCTGCTAGTCAGGCAAGAATTGCTGCCATCCCCGTGATGGAACGCCGAAGTTCAATCCATCCAATGCCGAAACAACAACCAACAAGCTTATACCAAATAAAAGATGCCGTAAGCCGCTAAAAGGGACTTGCCTTTGTTCCAATTTCAGTCCAGCTACAGAAACACCATTTTAAATCATCTCCCAATTAAATTGAAGATGCCATAAGCCGCCAAAGAACTCACCTTCGTTCCAGTTTGAATATCTCCAGTCCAACTGTTTTAATATTAAAATGGCAGAGCTCTGTGTAAAATTCAAAACAATCATTATTTCTTCACCCTATTAATGTAAACTCTGTCTTAATTTTCTAATATTTGAATACTATAAATGACCTACTTATGCTAAATTTCTTTATTGATTTAATGTTTTGCTATATAACTTGATCACTGCAGTATATTTACTTTCCTTTTGATTATTTTAATAATTATTAGTTATGCCTATGTTTCGAAACAGCGTGCATTTAATTACAAAATGTTTCTTTTTTTAAGATATAATTTAAAATCTTCGTATTATTATTTATTATAGTGTCATTTTACGCGCTGCTTCTAAACCCAAATTTATAAATAATGGCGACCCTTTGTGCTCGTTATTATTTTGTCATTTAGTAAATAATTAATGTAAATATAAAATGTAGCTTATAAATCCAAATTTTCAACCTTTAATTATTATGTTACTAAAGATTAAACTAGCCTGGAGTGTAATCATAAGTATATTTTTCTTATAAAAGTATTCATAAGTCCCTTAAATATACTTTCCCCTTTTAAAAGTTTATTAATTATAAAAAGAGATTAAACGGGATAAAGTAAAGTTTGTATGTATATATTCCCGTCAGTAGCATATTGTATTTCTCATGCTACAAAAGAGTTGGCTCTTTTGATCTGATAAACTAGTGTTCCTTTAATGTATAATATTTAATTTATAATATACTTTGGCTTGGCGGATGGGAAATTTATTAATATTTTCTTATTGTGTTGTTTCTTTTTTGATACATATATATAAGATGGAGTCACGGTAAGTCCAGCCCATCTTCCTCTTTTTAGGGTAGTGCAGTAGCTAAGACTGAGCTAAGAGCCAGATTAGCACATAAGTCCCCCGCCTCTTATTAACCAAATAAAGGTTCCCTTTTAGCAGCATGACGACCGGTTATTGGGTAAACCGGTGTTGGTCACAAAAACCCTAAAAACGATTCTTCCATCCACAGAGCAACTTTATTATTATATTTCACTTGTGCCTAGCATATAAGTAAAATCGTTATAGCCAACTCTGCCTCCCTAATACGCAATCTTCGGCATTGAACCGAAGCATTCTTGAAAACCCACTCGATCTAAAGCTATCTGGGATGCTTTATATGCCCATATTTAATATAAAAAGTTATTATAATCACATGTATTATTAAATTTCACTCCAGACTTGGTTTGATTTCATGTATAATGGCCACTCGAACTGATGATGAAAGGGCATAACTAATAAAAGAATGTAGTGATTAATTATATAGCATAATATTTAGCTTCATTAATAGCCACAAACTTATTTTGCCAACATATCAATTATTGTTGTACAAATTGCCTTGATTAATGCTGCTTAATCTGTGAATAAAAATGCCTGCGTGCATTATCTATCGCCAAATAATGGTTATAACAAAATATAGGTAAAATTGTCAATAAATATATTTATAATTCATCATATATCAGTTTCTATCTCATTATTAAATCAATCCAATTCACTAATTGCCCATAGCTATTCATTAGTAAAGCCCCTATTAACTAAATATATTAGATTTTATCTTTGGGAATGTCTCTAGTATTTAAGTTGTTTATATATATGTTTAAGTCCATGAGTCTTATTGTTTTCTCCGATTTGCTAGCGGACCAGATTAAGAATTAATTCTTGTGTGCCATCATTATTATGTTATCCATTAGGTGTTACATCTGATGCTTGGAGAGTGGGTTCAAATCCAGGCTGGTCCCTGACCTAAATCTCAGGCTTGACTGGGTTTGAAGTACATTTTGTGAGTTCCAGCTCATGTTAAATTGACCGGCACAGTATATTCCCCATATCTCTCTTTCATGAGCTTTCCTCATTAAAAAATATCTATAATACAATACAACTATATAAATGATCATTGATTATAAATCGACCTGGAAATTTTATTTTGGAAATTTTATTATGTACTATAATGCATAAATGTATGATTACATATTTGTCTGTTTAATGCAACAGGGTTTGATTATGTATGCCCTGTTACAATAATGTATCAATCCACCAAAGTGATTCTCAATTTTTTTAGGTTACTATCTCCTTTCAGTCTCAAAATCTCCTTAATGTCCCCATTCTTAATACATAATTCTTTAAGTCTAGCCTGTCTTTTAACAAAGCATGCAAAAAGTGATTTTTTTACTAAAAATGCAAATTTTCTGAAGATTGAAAAATAATGGTAGTTGAATTTAAAAAAAAATTTGGTTCTCATCTGATCCTTCATGTCAGCCGCGGGATGGCGCTATTTCTAGCTAAATTTCTAGAAATATGCCGTTTCCGCAGCCGCACCCAAGCCTTTAAGCATTCCTTCTCAAATAAATCCTAGAAAGATTGTTAACTCGGAGTTAAGTCTTCTTTCTACGCTAAAAGGTAGACTGTTAACTTGGAGTTAAGTCTTCTTTCTACGATAAAATCTAGAAAGAGTGTTAACCTGGCTTAGCGGCTAACGGTGTAGCTTTTTCCGATGCTAAAAGCAGAGGAAAATGCCGTAGTTTGTGTCACGCACTATATCGTAATGCTGTGTTATGTATTTGATGTAACAATATCGTACGAGGGTGTGTTAATTTGATCGTGTCAAAATTATTTAAATTTTCATTGGGGCCTTTTTTTTTTAAGACGAATTGATGTACTGTTACCTTTTAACAATTTTAACAGTGTCGTGATTGTTCCTCGTAAAGCTGTAAGCCTCCTAAATTCTCAATTAGGGTGGGTAGCATAAAATTTTTAACGATCATGCTTTGAGTCATGTTTTAGCGAGAAATTTTCCGAGACCAAGAAGATGGCTAATTCCAACGCTGAAAACTTGAAAAGATGGGAATTGCCAGACACGGAAGCCGGCGCTGGAACATATTTCTACAGCAGAAAAAAAAAACATCCTGCTGCTGAAAGAAAAGATTGGATTGTGCGGCAAATATATGCAGATTTGAGGTCCAAAAACATCTTTTGACTTTCATTTGTAAGTCTCGTTGTTGCCGACAGAAATGTTCACTTCGTAAAGGGCAGCTTGTTTGAGGGATTCCAAATGGCCTTCGTCAAATGTAAAAAAATAAAAGAAGTAACTTCAATTTTTATTTAAACATACATCCCTTCTTCTCCCAATAATTGTTGTCATCGGCAATCAAATGTAAAATAAAAGAAGTAACTAAAATTTTTATTTAAACATAGCCCAAAAAACCCTGCTTCTCCCAATAATTGTTGTCGTCGGCAATCAAATGGTCAAATAAAAGGAACGTCAATTATTCTTTAATCATATAGAAAAAAAAAAACCCTCCCACTAATTGTTGTCGGCAATCAAATGTAAACCAATAAAAGTAAGACCGTAAATTATTATTTAAACATAACCCAAATTACTATTTGAACATACACCAAAAAAGACCCGCTCTTGTCAATAAAAATTAAAGAAACAACTATTATTGTCCCATTGTCAAACCAAATATTATTTGGGAAACCCAAATAATTTATAAACAAAAAAAAAAAAGAAAGTCAAATCGGTTGTCAATCAAATGGTAACCAATAAAAGTAACTTAAATTTTGATTTCAACATACACACAAACAAAAAAAAAAATGCAAACCCTTTCTCCCAATAATTGTTGTCGGCAATCAAATGTAAAAAATAAAAGTAACGTACAATTATTCTTTAATCGTACACAAAAACACCCCTCCCACTAATTGTTGTCGGCAATCAAATGTAAAGCACTAAAAGTAAGGTAAACCAATTATTTTTTTAAACGTAACCCAAATTACTATTTGAACATACACCAAAAAAGACCCTCTTGTCAATAAAAATGAAAGAAACAACAACAACTATTATTGTCCCATTGTCAAAAATATTAGGTTTTTGAGAAACCAAAACAATAATTTATAAACGAAAAAAAGTCAAATCGGTTGTCAATCAAATGTAACCAATAAAAGTAACTTCAATTTTTACTTAAACATACACACACACAAAAAAAAACAACCCCTTTCTCCCAATAATTGTCAGCAATCAAATGTAAAATAAAAGGAAGGTAAATTAGTATTTAATCACCACCCAAAAACACCCACCCCTCTCACTAATTATTGTCAGCAATCAAATGTACACCACCACTAAAAGTAACGTAAACTATTCTTTAAATGGTTACACCCCTTCTCCCAATAATTGTTGTCTACAATCGTACACAAAAAAAAACACCCCTCCCAATAATTAGTGTCAATCAAATGTAAACCAATAAAAGTAAGACCGTAACTTATTATTAAAACGTAACCCAAATTACTATTTGAACTTACACCAAAAAACACCCTCTTGTCAATAAAAATTAAACAAACAACAACAACTATTATTGTCCCATTGTCAAAAATATTTATTTGTAGAACCAAAAATCATAATTTATAAATGAAAGGAAGTCAAATCGGTTGTCAATCAAATGTAAACCAATAAAAGTAACTTAAATTTTTATTTAAACATACACACACACACACACGAAAAAAAAAAAACACTTCTCCCAATAATTGTTGTCGGCAATCAAATGTAAACCTATAAAAGTAACAACGTAAATTATTATTTAATCGTACACAAAAACACCCCTCCCACTAATTGTTGTCGGCAATCAAATGTAAACCTATCAAAGTAATGTCAATTATTATTTAAAGATCCATCAAAAAAACCCGTTCTCTCTTGAATTTTGGCAATCCAATTTTACAAAAACAGTAAGACTATTTAAAAAAAAACACAAATTACTATTTGAACACACACCAAAAATGACTCTCTTGTCAATAAAAATTAAAAAAAAAAAACTATTATTATCCCATCGTCAAAAACATTATTTGGGAAAAATAATTCAGAAACGAAAGAAAGTAAACTTTGTAAACAAAAAAAAAAGTCAATATTAATAGAGAATCGCTAGCCCGGGAACGTTATATTAATGTGTTTTTGGTTAGAAATCACGCCATCCCGCGGCTGACACGAAGGATCAAATGAGAACCAAAAATTCTACGTTTTAAATCAACTACTAAAATTAATTTAATATAATAGTAATGGTCCTTGTCTATTATCTTGTTAACAAAGCTCTGCAGCCATTTTTAAATAATTATACAGTTTCAGGG
This sequence comes from Epiperipatus broadwayi, assembly GCA_028023455.1. NCBI lineage: Eukaryota > Metazoa > Onychophora > Udeonychophora > Euonychophora > Peripatidae > Epiperipatus > Epiperipatus broadwayi. Next base: position 129,089 of record JAQFVV010007156.1, on the reverse strand, counting down.
GCATACAATAAAGCTTTCAAGTTTTAAAATGTCTGAAAAGACATTCAATATTTTCATTTTTATTTTTTTTAATGATTATTTTTTAAAAAAGGAAAATTTATGTAAAAATTATTTATAATATTTCTACTTTATTTATTAATATTTTTTTGAATTAACTCAACTTATTAATATAAAATATATATATATAACAAAGATAAATAAAAAAAATATGACCTCTTATTCATAATTTATAAAGAATAATGGAGGATTATTCATGTCGGTGGCCTGAAATCATCACCAGCCTCTAAAATTGCTGCAATTAAATTTTCTGCATGTAGTCGATGCTACATAAATTTGGCTAAATAGGAATCTAATTGTTGTTATATGGTTTGCTAGTGTTATTTGTTTAGCCGACTTTAAACAAAGTATGAAAATGCTTTGATTGTATTGGCATTTAGACGTTAGAATATGAATAGGAAAAAAAATTGAAATAAACCTTCTGAATGGAATTTATAATCGATTTATTTATTTTTTTAAACTTAATATTTGGTAAAATAAAATTAAAAAAAAAAACAAATACTTGCAGAGCGCATGAAACCGTATAATTAAAAAAAAAACAGATAAAAAATTTAAAGAAAGAATAAAAAATAATTTATTAAAAAAAAATGATTGAAAAACATTAATTTATCTTGGCTGGAACTTCATATTTTCAATACAGACAAAAAAAATCGCTGTATGAAAAAGCACATAATAACAAACTTCATAAAAATATGAACACAACACACAAAAAACTATATATATATATAATGTGAAAACTATATATATATATAATGTGTCTACATTACAATTAAAAATGGTAATAAATGTACAATGAATTAAATACTATAAATAATTAAATTTAAAAGAAAATTGAATAGCGAACGCAACTTGAAATCAGCACATGCTGCGGCAATGATTTGTCTTTGATATATTATTGCCATTGTATAATATTTAATTTGAATCTTGGGATTGGTGAAGAGTTAGTAAGCTGTTAATATCAGAATCAATATCTATAAGCTGAAGTCATAACTCTACACATTCAACAAGAAGCATACAATTTCTTTGTCAAATTAAAATTTATGACGCAGCACCAAAAGCTTATATGACTAAATATGGTGCTGGAAAGATATTAAAATGTTTTTAATAATGACCTATAATATTTTGAAGTTTTCTTTTATAATTAAAACTTTTGATAAAAATTATTAAAATTTGGTTTTGACTCAATATCATTTTGTAGCCGAGTAAGTTCTTCTCTATAACATATTCCGTAACATTTTCAATATTTATATATGAATTTAGTATCCAATTTTGGAATTTTTCAAATTAAAGATCTTCAAATCTTTCCATCTCATCTATATGCAGCTTTTGTCAATGATTCATAAAAATCAGTAGGGTATCATCCATCATTTTCCTTTATTTTTATATTTCCAAAACAGTTTTTGGCTTTATGTCTTAGAGTACAAGGATAAGGTACAACTGGTACACCTATACATCTTTAAGCTAAAAGTTTGAAATTTTAAAAAAACCTTTAGTCTTTAAATCCAAGCTAATTTATTCAAATAGTTATATAGACCTGAAACTAGATTAGTTTTAATATATTTTATAAAGATCTCAGTTTCATACAAACTTCTGATTATGATCTATATAATTATACAAGTTAAATAAACTTGTATTCAAAATGTATGGATTTTTTTAAAAATTTCTCTATTAGCTTGAAAATCTTTATTTTGGATATGTTATTAATAAAGTACTAATTGTCTCATAAAATCATAGGATGGAAATTGAATAAAATACCATATATTCATTAATCATATTTTAAGTTTATAATCAAAATATAATATGCCGTTACATTAATTTAAAATTAAAATAAAAAGTTCGTAAATAAAAATAAATTTATTAAAAGTTAAAATTAAAAAGTTTTTTAAAGAATATAATATATCACACAGATGGAAGGAAAACTTTAAAAGTTTTTTTTTTTTTTTAAATGAAAAAAAAAAGTATTTGAATGTACTTTTTTATAAATAAAAAAAGAGTAAAGATTTAAAGATTAATATTTTTTTAAAGTAACATAAATAAAAATGGAAACAGGTATTAATTAATTCCTGTAATCTCAAAATGGAAATGATTGTTCTTTTAATTAAATGAAAAAGCAAACTAGCCCTTGGGGCTCTTATATAAAAAAGTCAGATGAAAGATATAGATAAAAATCGGAAAGATTGTTTCCCACTCTGAAGCAGAATGTTCAATAGAAGCAGCAACCAACGCTCGGATCCTAACGAAAATCATTGATTGTTCATTCAGTGAATCGGGACGATTTGTATAAAAAGAAAAATATTAAAATTGAGAGTTAGTTCCAGCTTGATTTTTTTTTTTTTGAAAAGGGTGATACACCCTTGTCATCCTCTCTCACTTATTTCAAATGAAATGACTGTTGAATTATGAATGGTACTGCTATAGACCCCTAATTATATGGGTACTGCAATTAAATAGTACCAGGATTGAACTAGCTAAGGCCATCTCCAGAACAACAGACCGGTCTTCCATGAAAGTATGACAAATAAAGACTTTGTGGGAATTAGCATCAGGAACCGGGAGCTCTTCTACTGTAAGATATGTAAGTCGGCAGTAAGACCACTCTCCCCCATACATAGCACTTCTCTTTTAAATTATTTTATATACATGATTCCTTGCCAGACATATGCACATTCCTGTACTGGACGAAGATCAGATTCTTCAAATAATATCACGTAGCAGACGCACATTCCTGACTGTGTGATTTTATGCTAGCATCTTCATATTGCACTGGTTGCATTCGTATAGCAGGAGGCAAGCGTTGGTCTGGTTACGAACTTTTAGTCTGAGATTAAACAATTGTTTTGAAAAGTTTTTAACTGAGTAATCTATGTAGCCTATCTATACTCAACATGATAAAACAAACTTTTATAAAATGTCCATCTGTGCGGACTGTTTTAAAATAATAATTTAAGTTTAAAAAAATTAATAACTAATCTAAAATAACAAATTTTATTCCTCAATTTTAAATGTTTATATATATGCATTAATAAATGTTTTTTGGGTGTTATTATTGGCAGTGGCTTTTATTTTTTAATATTGAAAATATATTTTAAATAAAATTATATATTATTATCTCTGCTGCTCCGCAAGCTAGTGACTAGGGCTGATAGTCGTAATAAAATATATATGTAAAATTTGAATCTTAACTTACGTAACTGCCTACTATAAATTTTCCAGGTTCGAATAGCCTGGTGGCACCCTGTATGGCAGATACGGTAAGACTCTGAATACCCGACCATTATAATTGGACTCCTAACGTGGGATGATGTTTAATAAACCATGAATACCCTGAGAATTTCAAAAACAAATCATGCAAATGAGTATATATTTTTTGTATTAATGTAAAGTTATAGTTTGAATTTTGTGAAAAACGTACTGCCAGTAAGAAAAATTGCGCATATGTAAAAATAAATGCGAGGAATAAAAATGTAATAGTTAATATAAATAATTTTTAAAAAAAGACTTATTTAAAATCCAACCGTTTAACTTGCCTAAGTAATAGTTAAAAGTAGGAGAAAAGAAACTCGGGAGGGGGCAGAAATATAGCTGGTAGTAAGGAATCAACAGCCAACAATTTTTTTTTAGCATTATATTCGTTTTTATAATTACTAACCACAAAGTTTTGTTCGTTTGAAATTTTCATATACAGTATAATCAATGTGTGTAACGTAATTACTAACACTAAGTAAATTCTTTTTTTTTTTAATGTTTTTGTTTTTTGAGGAAGTTTACTGAAATGTAATGGTATATAATAGGCCGTTACATTAATTTAAAATGAAAATAAAAAGTTTGTAAATAAAAATAAATTTATTAAAAACTAAAATTAAAAAGTTTTTTAACGTATATAATATATCGCATAGATGAAAGGAAAACTTTAAAAGTATTTATATTTTTTAAATGAAAAAAAAAAAGAGTATTTGAATGTACTTTTTTATAAATAAAAAAAAAAAAGACTAAAGATTTAAAGATTAATTTTTTTTTTAAAAGTAACATAAATAAAAATGGAAACAGGTATTAATTAATTCTTATAATCTCAAAATAGAAATGATTGTTCTTTTAACTAAACGAAAAAGCAAACTAGCCCTTGGGGCTCTTATATAAAAAAGTCAGATGAAAGATATAGATAAAAATCGGAAAGATTGTTTCCCGTTCTGAAGCAGAATGTCCAATAGAAGCAGCAACCAACGCTTGGACCCTAACGAAAATCATTGATTGTTCAATGAATCCGGACGATTTGTATAAAAAAAAAAATATTAAAATTGAGAGTTAGTTCCAACTTGATTTTTTTTTTGGGGGGGAAGGGTGATAAGACGTACTTGTCACCCTCTCTCACTTATTTCAAATGAAATGACTGTTGAATTATGAATGGTACTGTTGCAGACCCCGAATCATATAAGTACTGCAATTAAATAGTACCAGAATTGAATTTAGCTAAGGCCATCTCCAGAATAACAGGCCGGTCTTCCATGAAAGTACGACAAATAAAGACTTCGTGGGAATTGGCATCAGGAACCGGGAGCTCTTCTACTGTAAGATATGAACTGTAAAATTTTAAAAAAAGTAATTAAAAACTTTCGTCAAGATTTGACAAGCTTTTAATAATCAATTAAACCTAATTCTTAAAATGAACTTTTGTCTGAATTTTAAGATTTCAAAATCAATTATTAATGTTTAATTTTAAATATTTGAGTTTGCTAATTTAATCATTTCCATTTTTTTATTTATTAATATTTATTGACTAAATTATTTAAATGTAATAAATTTAAGTTGGGTGTAGATAGCTGCATAGATTCATTAACGTTTAGTTATTTTTTTTTGATTAAAATATATAGATATCGGTAAATATAATATCTCATGCTGAGTGTCCAAACGTATTTATATGTATATCTTTTAAGTTGTTGGTGTCAGTGCAGCACCATATGATGAGTGCCATTGGGTTTATTGTAAATTTCCCTCTGCAATTACATCAATAACTTTATATTTTAATCGTTTATGTTTATTTTGAATGGGTTTTAATTTCAGGCTATTTGTCTTGTAGTTAGGTGAATGCTGGTAGAGGGATATATGGGCATTTATATCGATGTAATGTGAAGTGTATTTAGCATACAGGACAAAGCCCAATTGAATGCATGACCCAAAGATGTAGTAATTGCGTTGCAATATACGCAGACGTATTTCCTGCGCCATTGACCCCTTTTAGCTCTATGGATAGGGACAATAAGTCGGCAGTAAGACCGCTCTCCCCCATACGTAGTACTTATCTTTTAAATTATTTTATATACATGATTCCTTCACCAGACAGACGCACATTGCTGTACTGGACGAAGATCATGTTCTTCAAATAATATCACGCAGCAGACGCACATTCCTGCCTGCATGGTTTTATGTATGCATCTTCATATTGCATTGGTTGCATTCGTATAGCAGAAAGCAGGTGTTGGTCTGGTTACGAACTTTTAGTCTGAGATTGAACAATTGTTTTGAAAAGTTTCTGAATAATCTATGTAGCCTATCTATACTCAACATGATGAAACAAACTTCTATAAAATGTCCATCTGTGCGGACTGTTTTAAAATAATAATTTAAGTTTAAAAAAATTAATAACCAATCTGAAATAATAAATTTTATTCCTCAATTTTAAATGTTCATATATATGCATTAATAAATGTTTTTTTGGGTGTTATTACTGGCCATGGCTTTTATTTTTTAATATTGAAAACATATTTTAAGTAAAATTATATCTTATAAATTATCTCTGCTGTTCCCTGAGCTAGTGGTAGGGGCTGACGGTCGTAATAAAATATGTAAAATTTGAATCTTAACTTACGTATCTGCCTACTATATAAATTTTCCAGGTTCAAATAGCCTGGTGGCGCCCTGTACGACAGATACGGTAAGACTCAGAATACCCGACTGTTATAGTATGGATTTTTAAAAAAATTTCTCTATTAGCTTGAAAATCTTTATTTTGGATATATTATTAATAAAGTACTAATTGTCTCATAAAATCATTGGACGCAAATTGAATAAAATACCATACATTCATTAATCATATTTTAAGTTTATAATCAAAATATTGAATTCAACACTATAACATGATGCTTTATGAATAAAACATGTGCCGTACAACTTCAGCATGAAAATCATTATTTTGCTTTTGTATGAGATGACTTTAATAACTATTCTATGACATCATCAATGTTACAAAATAGCCACCAAAATTTTTTTTCTATGATAATTACAGTGAAAAATCAATTGAAAATCAAAAGTGGGAACAAATTGATAATGATCATTATTGTAAATTGTCACATAAAGGCCAAGCGCTAAGTAATGGTGTAATTTGTGGCATGCCTTATTGTTTTTTTAAAGAAACTTTTTTACGACCATAAATACATTTTTTTGTCAATAATAGAAATTAAATCACTAAGCATCACATGATTACCATTTCTTATGCTTGCTCATAACTGTTATTAAAACAGGCAAAACTCTCCATACAGTAGTACCACTCAGTGCAAGCCAGAGTAATCAATGGATGCCAGAAGAGCACTTTAATTCTAGCTCCGAATCTTAGTTCTTGCTAATGAGGACAAAAATCCAGAAACTAGTCTGTAGATTAGGATATTAAGGCACTATACCATCTGATAAATATAAATTTTTCAAACTCAAACAGATGGCTCCAGACTACTAGAGTAAAGAGTATCGCTCTTGGAAACATACAAATAAACATGTCATGTGATAGTTATTACAACTAAAAAGCCTAACTATAATCTTTAATCCCAAAATAAGAAGCCCCGAAGGCAGAAAAAAGAAAGTATATATAAAAGTGTGATCTATGATCTTCGAACTGTCAATTTCCTGTCATATTTTCTTTTAGTTTTTGTTTTAAAATATGTACTTTTCATGATATTAGATATAAAGCTTGCAAAATAAGCTCTTAACAAGCTTTGCAGAATATACTCAACCCCAGTCCGGTTTCTGCTACTGGTGTCATCAGTGAGGTACCAGGGTATTCAAGCATTAGATTAAAAATACCAGGACAATGCTTGAATATCCTGGCATCTCACTGTTGACATCAGTAGCAGAAACCGGTCTGGGATTGGGGATATTCTGCAAAGCTGTTAAAAGCTTATTTTGCGAGCTCTATATATAAAATTTGTAAATACAAGTTTATTAAATTAGGTCATGTGACATCAAGACTTTTTTGTAATACTTTTCATGAGTATAAAAATTGATTCAAATAGAAAGTATGGCAAATAAAAATGCTCTGGATGTTATATTAAGGAGCTTTTACTTATCAAATCAAAGACCATCTTCCTTATAGACTCATTTAAATATTGTTAGTAATAAGATGTTTACATCTGTAATTTTGTATAACCTTACAATAGAAAATCACATGCATAAACTTAACATTTGTTTTCAATAGGGTTTTTTTTTCTTTCTATTCTGATAAACTTCTATTATAAGCTGAAATAATCAAGGGACACTAGATGGCTGTGCAATTATACTCACATTCCTTAATCAGTGAGAAATTTTGTATTTAAGACTGGAATTGCTACACTTATGCATTAGCAGCCATCTTTATTTCCTTTACATTATTAGTTTTAAACCAAAGCCAATATGCCAGTAATCGTATATATTTGAATGATCTCAGTTTTATGCTATCTATAATTCCTTTCAACTTTGGCTTGGTCAAGTTTAACCAACAAACATCATGATGTCTCTGTTTATACTTAACATATACTTTCAGGAATAATTTCCTTTATTCTATTCCAGACATCTATCGAAAGCTTGAGCGCGCAAGCTACATCAGATGGTAAAAATATTAATCCTCATCTCCAAACCATTCAAGACCTTTATTTTTGATGCAATGTTTTCTTAGAAAAATTTTTTCAACATCAACAATTAATGCTGTTCTGGAATTTAAAAAATGAAAGTTGTTTTAAAATAACATGTTTTCATTAAGCATCACATGATCACCATCTCTTCTGGCATTCATTGATTACTCTGGTTGGCACAGGGTGGCACTACTGTATGGAGAGGGTTTTGTCTTGTTTATAAACATTTGTTTCCATTAAAAAATCAAAAAAATACAAAATGTCTTGTAAATATTAGCTTTTGAGGTGTTTAAATATAACCAGACTTGTGTTCGATTGTTATTACATATAAACACAAATGCATGTATATATGTTTTATAATATATTTATTAATAATACATAAAAACAAATATATACTAACGTATTTACAATTGTTATACTCCACTTGCTACTGCTCGCAAAGTAATTCTGCGGTAAACTATGGGAAAAAGTGACTGCAAGTGCTCTTATTAGTTTCTACCACTTCCAGCTGTACTGTGCTAGCCTGCCTCGTGAATAGTTCTGGTGACACTGTTGGATGTATTTCAAGAACTTGGCTCATATCACCATTTGATTCTAGTGGCTTCAGGTTCTGAACATGGACATACCTTGCTGTGTCACCTGTTTTGCTTAACAGCTATTGTCTGGAGAATATAGATTGTCTTTCAGCTCTGCCAAAGTAATATTCTCTTGGAAGTGTAGCCTGCTGTTCAGCTATGTCACAGTAGTTCTCAGCACCTTTCCTCTGAATGGACTATTTATTGCCAGATCCTCATTCCTAATGGAAACATACAGATACAGCGAGCATCACTGTCTATGGGCCAGTTCTTGCTATTGGATATGCATGATATATCTATAATTACATTCGCCCGTAGTGATGAATGCTCAATCCGATCTAGATAAGATGAAATCTGAACTAATCTAGTATTTGAAGGCAAGGTGAGATATGACCCAAAGTTTTTTAAAAATGAACAAAATCACTGTCCATTCTCATAATTCATGTTGGATATTTGGAAAACATTCAAACCAGGGTTATATGAGGGTTCCAAATATATAATCTTATGCTTGACTTTTTCCATCATCTGATATTAATTGTTAAATGTCTTAAAAAAATTCAAACTTTAAACTTTTCATGCACATTCAACGGTTTGTAATAGTACACAGGTTAGTATATAACACAACATTTTAGATGTCACATGACCTAATTTAATAAGCTTGTATTAACAAATGTTATACATAGAGCTCGCAAAATAAACTCTTGACAAGCTTTGTAGAATATCGCCACCCCCAGACCGGTTTCAGCTACTGGCGTCCTCAGTGAGGTGCTAGGATATTCAAGCATCAGATTAATAATAGCAGGACAAGCCCAGCACTTTATCTAATGTAACTCTTATCTAACATCCATATGTCTTCCAATCCAGCTACCTAACTTAAACATTATATGGGACTAAACTAAGTTCAGATACACCATATATTAATAGCTTTAGCAATATATTAATATATGGCGTATCTGAACTTAGTTCAGTCCCATATGGGTATTTAAGTTAGATAGCTGGATTGGAAGACATATGGATATCTGAAAATTTCAGACTTTCTAATTAATAGTTATACATTAGATAAAGTGCTGGGCTTGTCCTGCTATTTTTAATCTAATGCTTGAATATCCTAGCACCTCACTGAGGACGCCAGTAGCAGAAACCGGTCTGGGGTTAGGAATATTCTACAAAGCTTGATAAGAGCTTATTTTGCGAATTCTACATATAACACAATATTTTGTATGACATTATTCTCCTTTTTTCTTCAACTGTTGCTGGCCTGAGCAATAACTGTACTAAAATCAAAATCACATCTGGATATTTAGATTTATGAATAATGAATATAAGATGACACATTAACTAACAAGGCTATTCCATCAAAGGGAATAGTCAGTAGACATTTTATATTCTTACTTATGAGAGTCCTTCTTATTTCTCCATTTTTTCCTAAAGAGCAAGAGACTCTCATAGATAGGGTATATAAAATTTCTGACTGTTCTCTTTGTCAAAATAGCCTAGTTGGCTTGAAAATCATCTTAAATACAATATTCATGAACCTAAAGACCTAGGTTTGATCCTGTGCCAATACTGTCCCTAATCAGGCCAGCAACACCTGAATAAGAGAATACTACCACTCGAAATGTTATATAGTGTCCTGTGTGCTATTATTAATAGTTGAATATATATGAGAAATTTAAATAAAGTTTGAATTTTACTAAAGATATTTAATAATTAATATCAGAGGATGGAAATGATCCAACACTTAATTACTACTAAATCATCATCATCACTAACTTTCGGACAAAAATTCCAAATATATGACCCTGATTCGTGATTTTTCTAATCAGAAATTCTGAAATCTTCCATAATATTAAATTATTCACTCAATAACTAAAGACTTTTAAATAAAGAAAAGAATAAATAATAATGCTAATGAATATAAAATTTATTTTAAAAAATGTCTAAACGCATTGGAAAACTAAAACAAAATTAATATAAAAAGCTCAAAAACTCAAACTTCAGAAATTTATGTAAATACTTAATTTGAATTGATAATGGATGAAAAAAAAAAAGTACATAAAATATCTTTACCTGAATTTATTTTTGCGATAAAAAACAGCAAGTCCTTCGGAAGAATCATTTTTGAGTTTGACTTCAGAACTGAAACCTTCAGTGGATAATGAGGGAAATAAGTGAGAGTTATAAAAATTCTTATCAACTTCTTGAAGACACAATACATCTGCATTGTAACCTAAAAAACAAAGATAAGATTTTATATATATCACACAGATAGATTTTATGTTATTGCTATTATTTATAGTCTAAAATTCTACACAGCACAGTATCTGGTTAGATATAAAAATTTCAAACTCATTTCATTTAACATGTCTTTAGAATTCATACTATATATCGAAATAAGTAAGAGGGCAACATATTTCTATTTGTGACCTTCTTTATTTTAGACAGAATTTTTATGCAAACCTAAAACTTAGCAAAACAGGTGTGCTATTAACTTGGAATATTCATTTTATGGAATAAAGTGATTAGTAAAATTCAAAACCCTATGTTTATTTCACATTCATATTTATTAAATTATATTTTATTATAAAAACCAAGATAATTAAAGAGAGATTCTGTCTCTATCCTTGTTTGGTTGATTATTAATCTAATAATTCTAAATATACCATATTACAACCAGCTGATAAATTAATTTCATTCTCAAATTTCATCAATGTTGATAAAGATAATCTTATATACATGTATTGTGTTTGATTCAATTGCAGGTTTTAGACTCAAACCAACAGTAATATCAAAATAAATATGAACTCTCCCAAAATATAAATAATTGTTCGTAGATAAACGTAGTTAATACTGTGCTGGTCATGCTGAATGGCTGGACTCACTTCCAACAGTATATATTAGCTTGCCTCATGAGTTCTAGTCTTAACACTTCCGGTTGTACTGGACAGCTTGCCTCGAGTTTGTTAAAAGATCCTTCCGGCTGTACTAGACAGCTTGCCTCAAATCTTCTGATGTCATAACAGCTTCTAGTCCTATAATGGACTTGCCTCACTGCATAGACACATCGGTAGTGAATATAGTAGAAATACCTTCACAGTTGCAAGTGGTTTCAATGAAGAGCACGTTCAGTAATATAGATAGGCATTCTCTAGCCTGACTCCAAAAAGGCTATTTATTGTCAGATCCCCTACTTTAGTGGCAGCAGTTGGATTCAGAGAGCCTAACCAATGGTAGGATTTTATCCACATGTTTATACATTGGCATACTTATTTTTATCCTTTCGCCATGTTTATACATTGATTGTCCACATGTTTATACATTGGTTAGCAGCAATGAGTGCTCAATCTGATCAGATAATGAAGGAATCTGGACTAGTCCACTTCTGAAGGCAAGATCAGATATGATAATATAAAAAGCTACAAGAATAGATACAATCATTCTATTTTTAATCCTTTGTTCAATATTTAAAGTGCTGTTTGTTCATGGTCGGAGTTGAGAGTGATTTTCTCCTCTTAATTACACACACACACACATATATATATATATATATTACACCAATAATCTTTAGGGTGTACCTTTCAATAGAACTCTAATTGGAGTAATCTTCATACAACCATATAGAAGGCATCTAAAAATGAGTTATATTTCTGAATCACTCTCCTCAAAATAAATACTAGTGATTCAAAATAGGCTTTATCACCCATAAGTAATTTACTTTTAGTGAAATAATAAGAAAAGCATTTGTTTACAACCTTTATCTCGACCACCTCTATTTCCCTAATTCCTATTAATATTCGGGATTCTTTCTTATTTTTTTTTTATAGATACAAAAATTTTAAATGTTGGTGTGAATATTTGATATGAACTCTGCTTATAAAATGGTATTGACAACTTGAAATTTTATAAAATAATTTATTAAACAGGATACCTAACTCACACATTCAAAGTGATGTATAGAGGGGACAGACTCACCTAGGCCAGTTGTATGCTAATTTATTTTTAGAAAATAAATACACAATACATTTAATCTTAAGAAGGAAAAAAAAGAGTTTATTACTCTGAAAATAAATATAATGTTAGTCAAGTATTAATAACTTCAGCTAGTGGTTTGCTAGTTGCCTTCACAAATTAATTTGCAACTGTAAGTAGGGAATCTTGTAGCTTTCTCAACTATTATGCTAAGTTACATTGCTTAATATTTCTATGCATGCACTGTATTTTATAGTAATAATTGTAATGCTGCATTCTAATCCAATGCATCTTTTAAGGTCAGTTGATTCTTCACCATTAAATCTTCTACATATTGGGCTTCATGTATGCTTAACAACTCATTTTGCTATCAGAACTTGTTCACTGCTTACACATGGCACCAATTTACTCACGCATGTCTAGTTCAGCAGTTTTCATTTGCTTTTTCTAATTTGCATAATTATATTATTGCTTCTCTATAAATTAGCATATCAATTTACATTTTTCTTTTTGCATAATTTGAGGTATCATGCATACTAACTTTCTAGAGAGAGTTTATTGTCCTTTTACTTCCGATTAATTATATCTGCACACAAACTTATACTACTTTATCTTTATACATTATTAGTGTACAATTTTTTTTTATAATGAGAACATAACACAAAGTAAAAATAATTATTTCAGAATAAATTCTATAAAATTAACAATCATAAAAAAAAATAAAATAACTTTAATTACTAATACAAAATGAAAATAAAATACAATAACTGGAATACACTGACTTTGAACTTTTTAAAATAAGGTCTTTTTTCCTTTTTTAAAGTTTTAAAAAGAAATGACTTACCATAGTAAATAGCTAGCTTTATATTCAGTATATTTGTAACTTTCATTTCTGATATTGCTGTATGAACACATACAGTGGTATTTACTATTGTTCCAATTTGGATAATTATTTAGCTGACAAATTCTTTCTTTTCTTAAGAATTCTATCGTTAATAATGATGGTGCACACATTCTTCAAAGGCATAAATGAGTTTAATTTATCCAAGAGTGGATAGGACTCAAGACAGTCCTAAAAAATGAATACAGATCTATGGCAAACTGGTATATGTGTAGATTAATCAGCAATGCATATTACATAGTTTTTTCACAAAATAGTTAGCCATTAATAATCAGTTTTAATTTCTTTTGGTTTTAATTTCTTTTGATAATATATGTCTTTATGGATACAACAAACATTATAGTTCACAAAGAAAAACAGCTTTTCCTGAATTTAATATTATAAAAAGTATCTGCATGGACACCCCCCCCCCCACTCTTTTTACTCAACTGCTAGATTTCTTTCTTTTTTTTAATCACCCATGCCATCAGATTTTTTTTCTTGTAACATGCTTTTAATTAACAATACATAATAGATTCTTCTTTTTTTTCTTATCTTTTGGGTTAATTATAAGGTACTTGTGACTTTTGACCCATGTGGCCACCAGAGAGGCTGGTCAGGGTCAACCACAGAAATACTTAGAATAGGGGCCCCAAATGCAGCATTGCAAATTCCAGCCAAAAAATGGCGCTGTTCACAATGCGTAATCACAGGAACTTCCACCAGCTTGGTGGCACTGATTGCTATAAACACATCTAGCTTATGTGTCATCTGCTAACAGCGACTACCAAGATTCTAGCCCACTACATGGTGCTGTTTCTCCAGTTACACACGGAAAAACTACGCACTGATAGAGTTTATGTACATACTACTTAAAATATGAAAGGCGTATAATGTACAGGTGTAATTGAAGCTACAACTATTTAAATATTCTTTCAAACTTAATAGTATCACATGCTATTTCAGTTTTATAAATGGATGTATTTTTAAATTTTTTTTTTTTTAAATATCGATCTTTTTTTTTTTTAATTATTTACTCTATGTCAAAATGTTATATATAAGTCGAGCGGTGAAATTTGCTATCATGGCCGCTTGAATGGCATCATAGATTTACATACGAAAGTACGCTATAATTAGACAGGTTTGATAAAATTATTGCGTAGAAATTCTCATAATTATTCATAAAATATTTTATTAACCTATAAGTCAATTCTAAATTTAAAAATCGATCTTTTTTTTTAATTATTTACTCTAAAAGTGGTGTTTTTTTTTTTAAATAAAAAAAAATGTAATTTTTACGACAATCGGTTTGTTTTTTTTTTTTTAAAAAAAAAGCTAATTCCCCCCCCCCGTCTTTCAAAACTAGAGGCATTCCAAAGATAAAATCTAATATATTTAATTAATAGGGACTTTACTAATGAATAGCTATGGTCAATTAGTGAATTGGATTGATTTAATGAGACTGAAACTGATATATGATGAATTATATTTATTGACAATTTCATATATACTTGATATAACCCATTACTTAACGTTGGATAATGCACGCAGGCATTTTATTTACTAAACAACATTACTCTAGGCCATTTAGCAAAATAAATTTGTGGCCATTATTTAATTGCACTAATTTTATGCTATATAATAAATCACTACATTCCACTCATTAGTTATGCCCTTTCATCATCAGTTCAAGTGGCTATTATACATGTAATCAAACCAAGTCTGGAGTGAAGTTTAATAATACATCCGATTATGATAAATTTATATATTAAAGATGGGCATATAAAGCCTCACAGATAGCTTGAGATCGAACGGGTTTTCAAGAATGCTTTTGTTCAATGCCGAAGATTGCATATTATGGAGGTAGAGTTGGCTATAAAGATTTTACTAATATGCTATGCACAAGTAAAATATAATAATAAAGTGGCTCCATCTTATATATAAAAAACAGCACAATGATAAAATATTGATAAATTTCACATCCGCCAAGCTGAAGTATATTATAAATTAAATACCATACATTAAATGAACACCAGTTTTGTCAGCTTGATTAAAAGAGCCAACTCTTCTGTAGCATGAGAAATACATATATGCTACTGACGGAAATATATATATATACACAAACTTTACTTTATCCCGTTCAATCTCTTAGTTATGTATAATTAATAAACTTTTAAAGGGAGAAAGTATATTTAAGGAACTTACGAATATTTTAATAAGAAAAATATAACTATGCTTACACTCCAGGCTAGTTTAATTTTTAGTAACATAATAATTAAAGCTTGAAAGTTTGGATTTATAAGCCACATTTCATATTTACATTAATTATTTACTAAATGACAAAATAATAACAAGCACAAAGGGTCGCCATTATTTATAAATTAGGGGTTCGAAACGGAGCACTAAATGACGCTATAATTAATACAATACGAAGATTTTAAATAATACCTTTAAAAAGTATATATTTCGTAACTAAATGCGTGCCGTTTCGAGACAGGCATAATTAATAATAACTAAAATAAGCAAGAGAGAAATAAATATAACTGCAGTGATTAAGTTATATAGCAAAACAAGAAGTTAATAAAGAAAATTAACAAAAGTATGTCATTTATAGAATCAAAATATTATTGATAAGACATTTTAGAAAGAGTTTACAATATAGTTAGCTAACCCGATTTTGAAGCAATAATGATTATTTTGAATTTTACACAGAGCTCTGCGAGTTTAATAATTTTAAAACAGAAACTCGAGCTGGAACGATGGTGAGTTCTTTGGCGGCTTATGGCATCTTCTCTTTAATTGGGAGACGATTTAAGATGGTATTCCTATAGCTGGAGTTGGGGTAGTTGAATTTGAACGAAGGTGAGTTCTTTTAACAGCTTATGGCATCTTCTATTTATTATAAGCTTGTAAAGGCAATGTTGGTTGTTGCTCCGGCCTTGGATGGATCAAATTCCGACATTCCATCATGCAAAGGCAAAAAATTCTTGCCTGACTAGCAGGCCATAGATAAATTAACAAATTTTCAGCTTCTCGTAGTAACAGCTCTTCAAAAGCAAGATGGAGTATCTTTTCCGCTAGCCTATTTATATATTTCCACCAAGCCTTAACATCTTTTTGGAATTTCGTTTGCCTCAGGACCAATCGACTTTTAATTAACCCAAATCATATAATCTAATTTCTACTACTGATAAAGTCTCCGAGGTGTTATTTTTAATTTACTTAAAAAAATTATTAAAATATATAAATTATATAATTTTGATTCCGATTTCATTAAATTTCTTTTTAGGTGTTATAAAATGTTATGGCTTAGCAGATAGTAACGGTATTATGATTTAATGATAACATCTTTTGTTGAAACAAATTCAATCAGTAAACTAGATTTTAATTTTATCCCAGATGCGGTCACTAATTGATTTCTTGTTTACACAAAATTCCCATTTTTAATTATAAACGGATGACTTTTATTTTAACTAGATATAAATAACTTTTAACATATTTTCTTAATATTGTTTATTTTAAAAAAAGCAAATTTGACAGATCTTATAAAAAAAATACTTTAGTTTCAGTTATATCTATTAAACTTTAAATCAGAAAACCGTAAATATATTATAAAAAAAACATTTTACATTATTTTTATTTAATCTTAAATGTATGTACAAATCATTAAGCCATAATTTCATGGTTTAAATTATCCATCCACATACGAATATAATACAAATATAAAATTTAGAATTGACTAACAAATCATTATGCCATAATTTCATGGTTTAAATTATCCATCAACATACGAATATAATACAAATATAAAATTTAGTTAATTCTAAATTTCATATTTGTATTATATTCGTATGTGGATGGATAATTTAAACCATGAAATTATGGCATAATGATTTGTATATATAATATTTAAGATTAAATAAAAATAATGTAAAATGTTTTCTTTATAATATATTTACGGTTTTCTGATTTAAAGTTTAATAGATATAACTGAAACTAAAGTATTTTTTTATAAGATCTGTCAAATTTGCGTTTTTTAAAATAAACAATATAAAGAAAATATGTTAAAAGTTATTTATATCTAGTTAAAAAAAAAGTCATCGGTTTATAATTAAAAATGGGAATTTTGTGTAAACAAGAAATCAATTAGTGACCGCACCTGGGGTAAAAGTAAAATCTAGTTTACTGATTGAATTTGTTTCAACAAAAGATGTTATTGTTAAATCATAATACCATTACTATCTGCTAAGCCATAACATTTTATAACACCTAAAAAGAAATTTAATTAATGAAATCTGAATCAAAATTATATAATTTATATATTTTAATAATTTTTTTAAGTAAATTAAAAATAACACCTCGGAGACTTTATCAGTAGTAGAAATTAGATTATATGATTTTGTTTAATTAAAAGTCGATTGGTCCTGAGGTGAAAATATATAAATAGGCTAGCGGAAAAGATACTCCATCTTGCTTTTGAAGAGCTGTTACTGCGAGAAGCTGAAAATTTGTTAATTTATCTATGGCGTGCTAGTCAGGCAGGAATTTGTTGCCTTTGCCGTGATGGAACATCGGAATTTGATCCATCCAAGGCAGGAGCAACAACCAACGTTGCCTCAACAAGCTTATAATAGATGCCATAAGCCGTTAAAAGAACTTACCTCCGTTCAAATTCAATTACCCCAACTCCAGCTATAGGAATACCATCTTAAATCATCTCCCAACTAAAGAGAAGATGCCATAAGCCGCCAAAGAACTCACCTTCATTCCAGCTCGAGTATCTGTTTTAAAATTATTAAAATCGCAGAGCTCTGTGTAAAATTCAAAATAATCATTATTGCTTCAAAATCAGGTTAGCTAACTATATTTTAAACTCTTTCTAAAATGTCTTATCAATAATATTTTGATTCTATAAATGACATACTTTTGTTAATTTTCTTTATTAACTTCTTGTTTTGCTATATAACTTAATCACTGCAATTATATTTATTTATTTCTTGCTTATTTTAGTTATTATTAATTATGCCTGTCTCGAAACGGCGCACATTTAGTTACGAAATATATACTTTTTAAAGATATTATTTAAAATCTTCATATTGTATTAATTATAGTGTCATTTAGCGCTCTGTTTCAAGCCCCTAATTTATAAATAATGGCGACCCTTTGTGCTCGTTATTATTTTGTCATTTAGTAAATAATTAATGTAAATATAAAATGTGACTTATAAATCCAAACTTTCAAGCTTTAATTATGTTACTAAAGATTAAACTAGCCTGGAGTGTAATCATGAGTATATTTTCTTATTAAAGTATTCGTAAGTCCCTTAAATATACTTTCTCCCTTTAAAAGTTTGTTAATTATACATAAGTAAGAGATTGAATGGGATAAAGTAAAGTTTGTGTGTGTATATTGTAACAAAATTAAAGGAGTTCAATCAAGAAATAAGTAAAGGAGTTCATTGTAATATATTAAAGAATCAAAAAATTCAAGTATTGTAAAAATCTCAAATATTCCAGTATTGTTAAAAAATGTAACTTAATAAAGATGATCAAACGATCCAAATGTATTTAATAATTATGAAACAATTCAAATATAAATCTCTATTTTTTTTTCAAAAAGCTTCCAATATAAATATCTAGCACAATAAACGAAAAATGCATTGTAGATTTTATATCAAAAGAGAAGAATTATTTAACATGAGTAGTGGCTATTAAACCAAAGATCAGACTGAGTTATCTATCATATTACGGGTCATTGGATGAAATGAAACATATTTCTATCATTAGATTTCTCAAGATATCCCACTATCAATAATTATAAGCAAATTATTAACAACAAGTATTATAACTCAGGTATATGAAATCACGTTGAGGTGAGTACACTAGTAATTCAATAAAATATAACTCAGGTATACAGACAGTAGATCTTATCCACTTTCATTTCTTGGTTTGATGTTAAGTGCATGTTTAAATAAATACTAAGTGAATATGGTCTAGCAGGGCGCCACTAGATTATCTGAATCTAGACACGGTTATATCTAATAACCTTTCACATGTACCGGGTTTGAATCCCCTTTTGGTACTTTATTTCTAAGAAAAATGAGAGATTTTGCTTTTTGAGCCATATCACTATACGCACTAATATTTAGGTAAAAGTAAAACATCTTTAAACCCAAGTGGAGTATATTAGACATAAATCATTTCTTAGATCTTAGCATAACAAATGTGTTTCAACATCTTTATAAGTTTACTAGCTCAGATTATATATAACTAATTTAGGATGGCAATTCACTCATCCTTGCATGAAATAGATGACGGGATGTGGTTATAATAATACTAAGAAATCACTAAATATTATAAAATCAATATTTATTTATGGCCTTTAAACAGTTAAACAGCTCATTAATTAAAACGTTTGATGATGATGATGATGATGATAATAATAACGATAATGACAAGGGTTTCAACTACAGCTCTAGGACTAAGCCTAAACATAAAACTAATTTTTATAAAGAAATTCATAATTATTGCTTATATCTTAAATAACTGATATTCAACCACTGATGACGATGAATGATCACAATTAACAAAGACTACACTTAATGAAATATATACGCCTCATTTAATAAAACCAACTAATATTTATTACTGCATTTCTAACAGATACATAAAATTTTCTAGACATACATGAAAATTGATATGAATAAGAATACTAATAATAATTGATTATATAACAATCCTCAGATTAATTTCAAGTTCTTCCCCCTTTCCCTTCAAATGTATATTGTATTAAGTTGGATGTCACATTGACCATGATTTTCACTCCATGAGAAAAGTATTTCAAGAAAAAAAATATATTATCCGCTCATTAGCACACATACTTTATAAATCTAACATGTAAGTAGAATGTTAAAAAAAAATGTTAGTAGAATTGAAAGAGCAAGTTTTAGAAACAAGTTTTAAATTATTTTCACCCCCTCTCTTCTACCTCTGAAATGCTATACTTAACTTAAAACAAAATAATCTAATATTTCAATACTACTTATTATTTCACATTCACTCGCAATTATACACATATAAAATATTACTATGTATGTGCGTGTTTTATCCCAAAATAATAATAATATATTAGTTAAAACTAAAAGCATAATACCATACAAAAAAAATTGTTTTACACATTAATATTTCATAACTGTAAAATTAATAAACAAATAAATTTTAATACATTCACAATCATTTATGTAGTTCAAAGCTATTATTATTAAGACATTCTAGGTTTCCATCGATCTGAATTGTCTTTAAAAGTTCTTTAAATAAAATATGTCATTTTATTACTAAATTTTTATTAATACTCTGATTGCATAAAGAAAATAGATATAAAAGTCATATTACCGATCCAAGGGTTCACTTGTCTTGTATACTGTCTATACTTGGCAGCAACAATTTCCGTGTTCTTTGAAACAATCACTTTCTTGAAGTATATAATTATTTGATGATGAGGATCCTATTGAGGTTATTTACTTTAGTGGATAATTTGGAAATCATTATATCAATTTTTCTTCTCTTCCTGTCAAGCATGATTCTTTTAGTGGATGAAATACAGCAGTTGTTTTCATGTTTATAAATTTTCTTGAGTTTAAAATCAGTTGCTGGAACAATTAATTGGACTTGATGATTAATATTTATTGGTAGATTAATTCATCTTTCATCAAATGCAGGTGAATGCTTTCTTCCTTCTATTAAGAACATCTTATTTATCTGGTCAGTTGAAAGGTGTAGAATATTATTTTAGACAAAACATCTTTTCTTTCCTATATGATGTGCAGCTTTCCAGATGGTCAGGCCAAGATGGGACATACATATAATTTTTCTAGCCAGTCATTTCTTATATTTTCAACATTCAATTTAATAGTCTAATAATCTGAATCATAATCACAATAATAATAATTCAACTGATTTTTCCAGACACCTTTTTATATCCAATTTTTTAGCTAACTTAACCAATCAGAGATAGCGTCACTTGCTATTTTTGGACAAATTCGTTTTAATTAGATCTCTAATTTATTTTCAACTAAATTATTTTTCAACTGAAAAGTTTAATCCTTTTTCCAGACACTTTTGTTTAAAAAAAAAATAGACTTAATCCTTTTTTTTTTTTTTTTTCTTACACCTAGGTAACATTTCAAATTTTTGAGCTTCCTTCTTTAGATCTTAAGATAAGACAATTTCAAAATTAGAGTTCCCACCCAGATTAAGCTCCCAAAGTGACAAACAATCATTTACAAAAACAAAATTGCTACAAAAATAGATATCTGATTCAACAGATTTCCTCTTTTAACATAAAATTGTACAAAAAAAATAATTTGACAGATTTAACCCTTCCTTTTCTTTCAATATTTAATAAATGTAAATTTCTGTATGTAATGTACACACATACTTCATTATTTCAAATCATTCATAAACTAACATTAAATAATATAATTGCTAGCTTAGTAATTATAACCCTATTATTTAATTAAATCTGTAACTTTTAAATCCCAATTACAATTATAGAAGAGCAAAATAGAAGCATAGAATAAGATATTAGAATTGATCAAGCATAGGTTAGTTTTAAAGAAAGTTAAAATGTTGAATAGTTGAAATATAAAACAATTAAATAGCTTACACATACACTGCCTATACGTATGCGTTATAACTTTGCTTTTTAACAGAAAATTTAAATATTAAATGTGTGTGCTGCTCTTTTTGAGATTTATTAACACACAAACAAGTAAAGCATATAATTGCTGACCCACTCTCTTTCTGTCTAAAGCATTTAAAATTTTGATCTGATAGGGTTTGAACTTGGATGCCCTACAGCTTCTTTTATGGTTATATAAAAATGTGATGATTTTGTTTTACATTTTCTTACATGCACATTACTATAAATTTAGCTGACTAAATTGTAATGGCACGATATATGTATATATTCCCGTCAGTAGCATATATGTATTTCTCATGCTACAGAAGAGTTGGCTCTTTTAATCAAGCTAATAAAACTAGTGTTCATTTAATGTATGGTATTTAATTTATAATATACTTCGGCTTGGCGGATGTGAAATTTATCAATATTTTATCGTTGTGCTGTTTTTTATATATATAAGATGGAGCCACTTTATTATATTTTACTTGTGCGTAGCGTATTAGTAAAATCTTTATAGCCAACTCTACCTCCATAATATACAATCTTCGGCATTGAACAGAAGCATTCTTGAAAACCCGTTCGATCTAAAGCTATCTGTGAGGCTTTATATGCCCATATTTAATATATAAATTTATTATAATCGGATGTATTATTAAACTTCACTCCAGACTTGGTTTGATTACATGTATAATAGCCACTCAAACTGATGATAAAAGGGCATAACTAATAAGTGGAATGTAGTGATTTATTATATAGCATAAAATTAGCCAATTAAATAATAGCCACAAATTTATTTTGCTAAATGGCCTAGAATAATGTTGTTTAGTAAATAAAGTGCCTGTATGCATTATCCAACGCTAAGTAATGGGTTATATCAAGTATATATGAAATTGTCAATAAATATAATTCATCATATATCAGTTTCTGTTTCATTAAATCAATCCAATTCACTAATTGACTGTAGCTATTCATTAGTAAAGCCCCTATTAATTAAATATATTAGATTTTATCTTTGGAATGTCTCTAGTTTTGAAAGAAGGGGGAAAAATTAGCTTTTTTTAAAAAAAAAAACCCAATTGTTGTAAAAATTACATTTTTTTTTAATTTTAAAAAAAACCACTTTTAGAGTAAATAATTAAAAAAAAAAGATCGATTTTTAAATTTAGAATTGACTTATAGATTAATAAAATATTTTATGAATAATTATGAGGATTTCTACACGATAATTTTATCAAATCTGTCTAATTAAGTATACTTTCGTATGTAAATCTATAATGCCATTCAAGCGGCCATGATAGCAAATTTCACCGCTCAACTTATATATAACATTTTGACATAGAGTAAATAATTAAAAAAAAAGATTGATTTTTAAAAAAAAATTTAAAAATACATCCATTTATAAAACTGTGAAATAGCATGTGATACTATTAAGTTTGAAAGAATATTTAAATAATTGTAGCTTCTTAATTAATCACATCTGTACATTATACGCCATTCATATTTTAAGTAGTATGTACATAAACTCTATCAGTGCGTAGTTTTTCCGTGTGTAACCGTGGAGAAACAGCGCCATGTAGTGGGCTAGAATCTTGGTAGTCGCTGTTAGCAGACGACACATAAGCTAGATGTGTTTACAGCAATCAGCGCCACCTAGGTTCTTGGTATCTGTTGGTAGCAGACGATGTAAGATAAATGGGCTTACGCACTGCGACCAGCACCACCAAGCGGGCAGCAGCCAGCTGGTGGAATGTTCCTGTGTTTACGCATTGTGAACAGTGCCACCTTTCAGCTGGAATTTGCAATGCTGCATTTGGAGCCCCTACTCTAAGTATTTCTGTAGTTGACCCCGACCAGCGCCTCTGGTGGCCACATGGGTCAAAAGTCACAAGTACCAATTATAATTACATACCAGATATATAGATTCTTTTTTTTTAAGTTTTTTTTAAAAATATAGTTCTATATTGTAAATTTATTTTAAGCTATTTTGTTTTATTAAAATACAATTACCTGGATTAATGTCCTTTATTAACATTTATACTAATAAATTTTATTTATGTTTCTATTTGATCCAAGTAAAGGACTCATATACCTATCACACAAACACACACATACATGCACCTTCTAAGCAAATACTACAAATCAGTGTGTTCATTCCTTTATTTAATTATTATTCTTTTTTTTTTTACAATTTTTAATAGCCCATATAGGCTTTATTACTTCATCAATGAACTGCTGAAAGATCCCTTTTGCATTACAATATTTAAATAAAAACTCTAATATTATGTAAATAAATAAACTTAATAGAAAATCCCTAGTCATATAATGGATATATAAGTTATTATGAAGGAAATACAGAAAAAAGAAATCCTCCCTCAAAATCTATCAGACAGTCTATTTATCTGCTATTGTATTAACCATCATAATTCCTTTCCTGAAGGTATTTAAAGATCTTTGCCACATATTGGACAATTTAGATGTTTTTCCTTACCTTTACATATATATATATATGCATAGTATTATTTCCAAGAGCTTCTGCCTAATAAAAATATAATAGCTAAATAAATGACATTTCAGTACTTTCCTCAGAGTTTCTTCTTTCTCAAATCAATCAAATGTGTGTGGTTAAAAATGAAAAAAACAAAGCTTTTCTTTCATCAACAGGTAAATTACTTTTAGGTGTTTTGCTTTATTTAGAATATCGTATATTTTTCCTCTCATTGTGTCTACCTTAGGGAAAGGTATTTTTGATAAGGTACTTTCCACTTTACAAATATCATCAAACGGTAATTTTGATGGTGAAATAGCAAAATTAAAACCTTTATTAAGAACTTTCAGTTCATTATCTGATAATTTCGATCTGATAAATTTTTGACAGCTATTATGTTTATTTCTCCAGACAAAGACAATATTAACATTTCCTGTTTTTTTTTTTAACAATTAGTTGAATTTATTTTTTTACCTTCAAAATTTCAATTTCATTTCTTTAGTGACTCAAATCAGCGATCTTATCACAAATTGACCACAATATTGGATTAATGAAAGGCGGAGTTATAGCAATTATTTTCTTAAAAACTAACTTTTTCCTTGCATTTTTAATAAAAGCAGTTAAAATATCAAAGCTTACTTTATTTAAAATTGTATCATTTTTTTTTTTGTCTGGATATGAAAGGAGAGTTTACAACAGTTAGGAAACAGTCCATTTCTTTTATAGTTAATTAAAAACCACAAAGATTTTTCTTTCTTCATACACATTCTTTCAAAATACCTCCAATCTGTAAACAAATTTTTCTCATAAAGATTAAGGTCAGCTATTATATTTTTATTATATGGAAGCTCCCGCAAATAATATTATGAATTCATCATTTATCAATGAGAATATTAGAATATATGTGTGTGTGTGCACTAAGGTCTGTCATACTGAAGCTGTATATATATAGTCATTTATATGTGGGCGTCACCATTCACTGTGTACTAACCAGTGACGATAAATCCAACCACAGTGAATGTACATTAAAAGAAATGGTTATAGATAAATATATGTATATAACATGAAATAAATTGTAAATAAAATTTATTAAAAATAGGCATTGTAGAAAGTATAGAAAAGCTTAAAATGAATTATTTCACTTGTATAAGAAAAACATATTGCATCACCAATAAAGAAGTTGCTAATGCACAAAATACATTTAACAAGAATTTAACTTAAGGATCCATTAAAACAAGAACTTAAGATTGCTAATTGTTTGTATAACAATACAGACAAAAATTTAAGATATTTTGAGAACTGAAACAATAGAGCCATTAGTAGACACTAATTAATGTAAATGAGGTAAAAGGAATTTAAAAAGGTATAATTAGAGAGGTTTTCATTTGTTTAAAGGTAGTTTTAAAAAAAAGAGAAGAGAGTCGTTGTCTTCATAGTAAGAATAAACCAGAGACCTAGTGAAATATATTTTATACCAAATATGTTTGAGTAGAGAATTTATCTCCACTCTCCTGTCTGTCCTTGGGCTGGGGTCTGAGAAATGCAATCCAGCTGAAGAACCAAAGTATGCCTGACCGATGCCTGCCGCTTGCTATTGAAAGAAAGACTGATCTGAATGAAACATGAACACAGATGACCGAGATGGGAACTGCAACAGCCACCATGAATTGGTGACTGTGCCTTAAAATCTCCAAGATGGACTCGTAATACATTGCCAAGACAAGCCTACTCTATCTATACACACACATCTCAATTACCAGTAACTTTTACATTCATGGTTATATCTCTATTATAGTATTTAAATATATTCGCAAATTGTGCCTCAGATATATTTAAGGAGTCTTAGATATGTATAATAGATTGCTAATTTTATTTTCTTCATATGTATATAGTTATGTCTTAGCAGATCGTTAGCATACATATTGATTTACATGATTTTTTTATTTCTTTTTTAAAAGAGAAAGGAACAATTTGTTTTTTTTTTTATAATGTGGAATAAATATATGTATGAGAGAAATTGGAAGTTAGCTGAATGAATAAACTTATTTTATTTTTACTTACCCATTATAATAAATGAGGGTACTTTTAAAATCATTATACAAATTATTTGACTTAAAATGACTCCGTCCACCACATTCTCCCGTAGTTGTTATTCAATCTTTAAAGTTTTTTTTTTAAAAGAAAGAGATTTCTATCATAGACATGTATCTAAGTTTTCTTTATATATGCGATTTATGTTAAAGATTACCCTCTCATATTATTATCGATATGCATTTTTGAGTCAAACTAAGGGTTGTAAATATATATATGTCTATAAGAGACGTAGTATAAGTAAGTGTTCGTTATTATTTTGTTATGTGTAATAGCGAGTACAATGTAAACCATTTATATAAATAATCTCTATAATATTCATTAAATCTATGGGCAGAAATTAGCTAAATAATAAATTCTCAAGAAGTGAAGTGGTAATAATAATAATGGCTTGTATAACACCTGTATAGAGTGTAGAAATGTGTGGGTGTGTATAATTGTGCGCATGGATCTTCCCAGTATAGTAATATTCTCAATCATATTTATATGCATTATATTACATATATAAATGCAGGTTTAAGCCTGTACAATGTATTAATGCATTAATATTATAAGGCTTTAAATTTATGAGCATTTGACCGCGTCCTCAATAATGTGTTGCTGGGTGTTCCGTTGGTGTCTCGACATTTACCTATTGTTTTTTCTTTTATATAACTTCATTAGCTAATGCATGTCTTAGGGATATTCAATCGGTTGAAAGGTTGGATCCCGTCAATCAGCATAGGAAAATAAATGGACATAAGCTATAAGAACTTTGTTCCTGAACCCGGGTCACGCTGAGGCAAATGAGTTCCTTTCTCTAACCATAGATTAGAGGTGAAGTAGCTATCCAGATTTAAGTTGGCATTATAATGGAAGTCTTCATGTTTTTTTTATCTGCTCTTTCAAATATATTATAACGATATATAACATGCTGTTACATTATTTTAAATTAAAATAAAAAGATTATAAATAAAAATTGATTTATTAAAAAGAAAAAAAACTTAACCTAAAAACTGAAAATTAGAAATTGTTTAATGTATATAATATATCGCACAGATGGAATGAAAACTTTAAAAGTATTTTTTTTTTAAAATAAAAAAAAAGTATTTGAACATACTTTTTTATAAAAAAAGATAAAAGATCTAAATATAAAATATTTTAGTAAAAAGTAACGTAAGTAAAAATAGAAACAGGTATTAATTAATTCCTGAAATGTCAAAATGGAAATGATTGTGTTATTAATTATCGAAAAGCAAACTAGCCCTTGGGGATCTTATATAATTAAAAAGTCAGATGAAAGATATAGATAAAAATTAAAGATTGTTTCCCGCTCTGAAGCAGAATGTCCAATAGAAGCAGAAAACAATGCTCTGACCCTAATGAAAATGATTGATTGTTCAATGAATGCGGACGATGTGTATAAAAGGAAAAATATTGAAATTAAGAACAGTTCCAGTTTGATTTTGTGAGAAAGGCAATAAGATGCACTTGTCGCCCTCTCTCACTTATTTCAAATGAAATGACTGTTGAATTATGAATGGTACTGTTGCAGGCCCGAATCATATGGGTTCTGCAATAAAATAATACCAGGATTGAACCAGCTAAGGCCACCTTCAGATAGACCGGTCTTCAAATAAAGACTTCGTGGGAATTGAGGCCAGGAACCGGGAGCTCTTCTACTGTAAGATATAAACTGAAAAATTTTAAAAAAAATAATTAATAACTTTCAAGATTTGACAAGCTAAACCTAATTTTTTTAAAATGAACTTTAATCTGGCTTTTCAAATCAATTATTAATGTTTAATTTTTATACATTTGAGTTTGCTAATTTAATCATTTCCATTTTTTTTAATATTTATTGACTAAATTATTTAAATGCATTAATTTTAAGTTGGGTATAAATGACTGCATAGATTCGTTAACGTTTAATTATGTTTTTATTTTCATATTTGATTAAAATATATAGATATTCGGGAAATATGATATCTCACATTGAGTATCTAAAAATGTATTTATTCAAATGTCTTTTAAGTTATTGGTGTCAATGCGGCATCTTATGATGAATACCATTGGGTTTCTTATAAATTTCTCTCTGCAATTCCATCAATGACTTTATATTTTGATTGTTTATGTTTATTTTGAAATGTTTTTAACTGAGTAATCTATGTAGCCTATCTATACTCAACATTATAAAACAAACTTTTATAAAATGTCCATCTGTGCGGACTTTCTTAATAATTTAAATTTAAAAATTAATAACCAATCTAAAATAATAAATTTTATTCCTCAAATTTTAAATGTTTATATATGTGCGTTAATAAATGTTTTTTGTGTGTTATTACTGGCAGTGGCTTTTAATTTTTTAATATTGAAGATATATTTTAAATAAAATTATATATTATAAATCTCTGCTGTTCCCTGAGCTAGTGGCATGGGCTGAGTATTAATAAATAAAAGTTGGATTTTATTTTTACAGCGCGTATCTGCCTACTCTATAAATTTTCTAGGTTCAAATAGCCTAGCGGCACCCTGTACGCAGATATGATAAGACTCTGATATCCGACCATTATAATTGGCCACCCAACATGGTTTGATACACTTTAACCACGAGTACCCTGAGAATTTTAAAAATAAATCATGCCAGTAACATTTTTTTCTGAATTGAGTATATATTTTTTATATTAACGTAAAGTTATAGTTTGAATTTTGTGTAAAAGTACTTCCAGTAAGAAAATTATGCATATGTAGAAATAAATGCGAGGAATAAAACATAATAATTAATATAAATCATAATTTGTTTTTTAAAAAAAAGTCTTATTTAAAATCCAACCGTTTAAGTTGCCTAAGTAATAGTTAAAAGTAGGAGAAAAGAAACTTGGAAGGGAAGGGACAGAAATTTAGCTGGTAGTAAAGAATCAACAGTCAACAATTTTTTTTTATCATTATATTTGTGTATAATTACTAACCAAAAGTTTTGTCTTTTAAAAAAAAAATTTAGTATATAATTGTGTAACGTAATTACTAACACTAAGTAAATTTTTTTTTTTCTAATGTTTTTGAGAAAGTTTACTGATATGTAATGGTATATAATATACTGTTACATTATTTTAAATTAAAATAAAAAGATTATAAATAAAAATTGATTTATTAAAAAGAAAAAAAAACTTAAATTAAAAACTGAAAATTAAAAGTTGTTTAACATATATAATATATCGCACAGATGGAATGAAAACTTTAAAAGTTTTTTTTTTTTTAAATAAAAAAAAAAGTATTTGAATGTACTTTTTTATAAAAAAAGATAAAAGATCTAAATATAAAATATTTTAGTAAAAAGTAACATAAGTAAAAATAGAAACAGGTATTAATTAATTCCTGAAATCTCAAAATGGAAATGATTGTGTTATTAATTATCGAAAAGCAAACTAGCCCTTGGGGATCTTATATAATTAAAAAGTCAGATGAAAGATATAGATAAAAATTAAAGATTGTTTCCCACTCTGAAGCAGAATGTCCAATAGAAGCAGAAACCAACGCTCGGACCCTAATGAAAATGATTGATTGTTCAGTGAATCCGGACGATGTGTATAAAAGGAAAAATATTGAAATTAAGAACAGTTCCAGCTTGATTTTGTGAGAAAGGCAATAAGATGCACTTGTCGCCCTCTCTCACTTATTTCAAATGAAATGACTGTTGAATTATGAATGGTACTGTTGCAGGCCCGAATCATATGGGTTCTGCAATAAAATAATACCAGGATTGAACCAGCTAAGGCCACCTTCAGATAGACCGGTCTTCAAATAAAGACTTCGTGGGAATTGACACCAGGAACCGGGAGCTCTTCTACTGTAAGATATAAACTGAAAAATTTAAAAAAAAATAATTAAGAACTTTCAAGATTTGACAAGCTAAACCTAATTTTTTTAAAATGAACTTTAATCTGACTTTTCAAATCAATTATTAATGTTTAATTTTTATACATTTGAGTTTGCTAATTTAATCATTTCCATTTTTTTTAATATTTATTGACTAAATTATTTAAATGCATTAAATTTAAGTTGGGTATAGATGACTGCATAGATTCATTAATGTTTAATTATGTTTTTATTTTCATATTTGATTAAAATATATAGATATTCGGTAAATATGATACCTCACGTTGAGTATCTAAAAATGTATTTATTCGAGTGTCTTTTAAGTTATTGGTGTCAATGCGGCATCTTATGATGAATGCCATTGGGTTTCTTGTAAATTTCCCTCTGCAATTCCATCAATGACTTTATATTTTGATAGTTTATGTTTATTTTGAAATGTTTTTAACTGAGTAATCTATGTAGCCTATCTATACTCAACATTATAAAACAAACTTTTATAAAATGTCCATCTGTGTGGACTTTCTTAATAATTTAAATTTAAAAATTAATAACCAATCTAAAATAATAAATTTTATTTCTCAATTTTAAATGTTTACATATGTGTGTTAATAAATGTTTTTTGTGTGTTATTACGGGCGGTGGCTTTTAATTTTTTAATATTGAAGATATATTTTAAATAAAATTATATATTATAAATCTCTGCTGTTCCCTGAGCTTGAGGCATAGGCTGACAGTCTTAATAAATAAAAGTTGGATTTTTTAACAGCATGTATCTGCCTACTCTATAAATTTTCTAGATTCAAATAGCCTGGTGGCACCCTGTAGAGCAGATACGGTAAGACAGCTAACTTCCACATCACCCTGACCGTTATAATATATATATTTAATCGCCAAGTACCATAATGTTTTACTACTTTATTTTATATATGCCTTTCTTAATACAATCGATGCATTACTCATTAATCTGGAAACATCCGTTGGGCATTTATATATATATAAAATTTACGTATAAATGAGGCTATATTCAAATTCAGCTTCTGGTTTATTTAGCTGGTTTAAGCAAGCTAATTTTGCCCTGTTCTTGTACCATAGAGCAAACTTATCACTGTCTCTCTATTGAATGAAAAATGATCTGGATAATTGTCAATGACTATCAGTGTTTTATTATTTGTCTCCATTACAAGGATCAGTTGATCTTATATATATATTTGCAGTATTTTCTTTTGTAAAGAAGTCATCATTATAACAAAGTTGTACTTCAAACCTGATCAGCCTATGTTAGGATTCCTTTAGAGTCTTGGCTCTACCTGACCACCGCACTACATTAAGAAAATGAACTCTCGTGAGGTCAAGGAAGTCGCTTGGTTGCGAGCTGGAGAGGTAGGCAAGGTTCGAACGCCCTCTGTCTATATCTCTAGGTTAGGTTAAAGCAGCTATACTTTCTAACCATTACAATACATAAGATTCTAATTAATTTTGATCATGAATGAAGGAATTCTTCTGAAACTTATTCTCCAAACTTTGAAGGATTATAATTTACAATTCTGAACTTAACTATCGTATACCATCTAATAATTTATTTCACAATAAACCTACCAAAGAGTATTTCACATTATGACTCAGTTTTTTACTACAATAATTTATATTATGATATATATACATTTAATTGTATTTGATGGCATTACTGCTAGAAAAATATTTGCAATTATTTTATGTAAGTGTGAACACATACATACATAATTTCTCGACTATTTGCGAATGAAAATGGTGATTAATGTCTATTTATATATGCAATATATATAAAACAAAAATTTATGCAAATAAACTAATTAAAAGAATAACACTAAGTTTTATCATTGTCACCTAAAAATTAATTCCCTGTCCATTTTCAATTATAGAATAATTTACTACTTTAGCCTTCCATATTCAGACTCTTAGGCTATCTTACAATTTGTGAATATGTTTGGTTGATCTTAATTAATTTCCTGTCAATTTTCAATTATAATTCTCTATTTTGGTCTTTTATATTCAGACTCTTCAGCCACCTCACAATATTTGAATATGTTTGGTGGATCCAGACTTTTCACAATTCTTCAACATTGTACCTGAAGAATGCCAACAAGTATGAAACAAGTCATGTTAAATGCCCCAGGAGTTTTAATGTTTGAATTGATGCTGGCTTCCTTCATAAATCTTAGTGTATTATTTTGTTTATGCATATATATATATCTATATATATTGTGACCATCTAAATGGGCACAAGGGTTTAAGATACTTTGTATCTGCAAAAAATGAAATAGCCTTATAATTTTAAAATTTTTTGCTGGAGATTGTTTAAAGCTTGGATATGGATTGCTTATGCAGTTTATTGACCACTTGATAGGTATTCATTATTATTAGTGTGGTTAATGAGGCATTTAGTGTAAGTAAGAAGGGTTGTTTATTAATGGAATTAATATATTTTGTCAGAAAGATGCACAGTTATTTTATATTATTGTAGTATTAATTGAATGGTTTCAAAATCTTTTATTCATTAATACTTATCCTTTTGTCAACAATTAATAGCCATTTCAATTATATTTAGTTAAGATAGTTTAATATTTAGGTTGTAGTGCATGTATGTATGACTTTGCATCATTTTCATTTCATTTTCATCTTTAATAACAGCAAACAATAGTACGTTCACAATAAAAAACATTTAAATTACAGTAGTTATCTTAAATAATTTAACAAATATAAAATTTCTTTCCAATGATTAATAGATAGTTGAATCAATAGATTATTTTACAAATTAAATAAATTATTAATTATTTTTATTTAATAGTTAATTACTATTCATTTTTCTTTCAAGTTCGTAAAAGCTATATATTTTATTATTATTTTTATCTTGATTTTAATTCTAAAAATCAAAGTGATTTTTTTTTTTTGAAAAGATTTTTTTTAAATATGTAATTAGCTGAGCTAGAAGAAAAGCGTGGGAATAACCTTGTGGAAGGAAATGAACTCTGCTAAAGAGAGCTATTTAACAAAGATCTCCAGTGGAAAATTTGCTTATTGTGTAATGTAATTGTAGCCAAAAACAGTGGCTCATTTTTGGGAAAGTAAAACCAGTTGCTGAAGTCAAATTGATTTTAAAAAGACTTTGGAGTAAAATTTCGAAAGAATCCCAAGAAATTTATTATGGGACAAGTTAATTTCAGAATGCAGTTCTAAATTTTAAAAGATACCCAGTTTACTTTACTCTCCTTGATTTAAACATATTGAATTAACCTCTTCCTAACTAGTGCTTTTTTAAAAATGTATGTCTACGTTACTTCACTTAATTATCATTTTAAATAGGAATAAATTGCATGAATATTATTGTTGTATCATTAACCAACGTGTGCTCTTTAATATATCTGGAAAACGCATGCAGAACTATTTTACAGACTATATTTTAATTCTTCACTATTTTCCGTGTTGTGTTTTTGTGAGAATTAAACATAAATTTAAGGATATGCATGGTTTGATAAATCATGCCATGTTTAAATTCATCATAAAGAGATGACAGTATTTGTTTGTCTAATATTTCTGGAAATAATACGTATTTTAAATGAAGGAAATAAAATGTGAGCTACTTCAAATTAAGTATTTGCTTAAATCGAATGGAAGGATAGAAATGCGGGTAATTTTTGTTCTCTTCGATAAAGATGGAAAATAAAACAAAATATTATTAATTGAAGAATTACTAAGGAAACACAGTATCTTAATGGACAATATTTAAGAATAAACCAGGCATATAATAAATTATAAAGTGTTAAATGCTATTCAAGAAACCACTAAAATAATTACGTATTTAATTTATAACTACAATGGAATAAGTGAGATAATTCCTGTCTAACAGTAGTTAAGAATTTATTATATTCTCGTCATAATAGAAGACAAATTGATTGCTTATGTATGATACAGTAACTTAAATAACTTTGTTATGAACATTGAAGATGCTGAGTCCTATTTAAGCATGATTATATTTGTTTGGTTACCCTACAGCAGTTTATTTTAATTTAAATTCAGTTTGGAATGTATCTCATATTGTTTCATAAACCTGGAACCGAGCTTTGCAAGTGCTTTTATTTTTAAGTTACAAAACTAATAACCTTTGTTTCTTTATTTTTTTTTTATTGCTTGTCATAATTAATGTATATGATAGGTAGATAGGCTTATTTATTATTATGTTCATTTATAATTTGGGTTATTTTGATCTTCAAGACCGTCTCTGAAGCGTATCTGAATGAGGAATATGCTGGTAAAAATTGATTGTGTTCAAATAGGTCTCATTGTTCTTTTACGAAGGTAAAAGAAAGAAATATATTTTTTTTAAATATATTATTAGAGAGGTTTATATTTATATTGCATACTTTATTATCTCAAAGTGAGAATTTTTTTTTTTTTTTGAATCAACGAACGTATAATAGAAATAGTTTGCAAGATATGAAAGAAAGTTCATTCGTAATAATTATAAATATTAAATTTTAAAAGTT
This sequence comes from Epiperipatus broadwayi, assembly GCA_028023455.1. Classification (NCBI taxonomy): domain Eukaryota; kingdom Metazoa; phylum Onychophora; class Udeonychophora; order Euonychophora; family Peripatidae; genus Epiperipatus; species Epiperipatus broadwayi. The sequence continues at coordinate 94,104 of JAQFVV010007156.1, read as the reverse complement.
AACTTAAAGTTTATTTTGAATTAAAAGTTATATCTTAATGCAATATTTAATTACCATGTTGCCTGCATAGTATGTAATTTAGAGTTAATTTTATATTTTGTTCGCGGGTGTGTGTTTGTTTTGCACAATTATGTCATATGTTTGATAAAGTTCAGTCTGTGAATATTTTTATGTATAAATTTTGGACATTGTTGTATTCTATTGAGTTGAACGGATTGGTATGTTATATGTATGTATTTATCTGCCAGCATGTATTTATAATGTTCAATATTTAGAAAAGCTATGAGAATGGAAAGAAATCTGATTGCGTTATAATGTCTGTAGGGATAAAAGATTTTGCTTATTTAGTCTATGTTAATAATTTTCCATGAGTAGAGCCTAGTTGATATTATATACGTATGATTAAATGATATTTTGAAGTGATGTTTTCTTGGAGACTGGTGATGAGGAAAAAGTCCCCACCAATAATGTATTTAGAAGTAGATGAGTTATTGTTGAAGTATGATTAAATGATGCTTAGGAAGTTATGTGATGTTTTTTTTTTTTTTCCTTAGATTCTGGTGATGAGGAAAAAGTCCCCACCAAAAGTATATTTAGAATCAGATGAATTATTATATTGTAAAAGTGTTCAGTAAAAGTTTAGCTGCTCCTCATGTAGATTTCCCTTATAACGTATAGTATGTATAATCATGAAAATATAGCTATGTGTTAATTAATAGGTGGCCAGATAAATTGTTAGATTAATTCTTGATGTAGTATTAGTGTCTTATTTCATTGATGAATTACGACATTGTCCGAAATAAAATAATTGTATGATATTTTCTTAATGAATGGAGAGATTGTTTTATATTATTGCTGCTTGAACGTGCACACACATGCGTAATATAAATATCGCGTATATAAAGTATAGAATTATTGAAATTAAAATGAGAAATAAATGTTTTTTGAAATACATTACATTCATTTAAATAGAAGCATAAAGTATTGAGATTAAAATGGAAAATAAATATTTTAAAATACAGTGTATTTATTTAAATAAAGGTTATAAAACATCAAATCATCAGAATAAACATGATTTTGTTGCTAAGCATGAAAGGTATACATAATTGAAAGTGATTATTTAGTCAATTAGAGAAAGTTGCTTTGTTGAGAGCCAAATATAATTAATTTGATTTATTTTGTTAATCAATAGTAATATCCTCTCAAAAGTATTTTTTTTTTTTTGTGCTAATAATATAACATGTTATTTATTTATTGTCATGTAGATGAAAAATGTAGGCAAAGCATGTGTTCGAAGTCAGGATATTTAAGTTTTGTTATTAATTTGCTTTGATAGTAGGGATAATCCCAAACTGATGCTCAAAGTTTATTTGATAATTTAAAAATCTGTAAGACAAATAGTCCATTTGTTAATATCATGTTAAACCAAGTTTATTTTATTGTAATAAATGATTTGTTTTAGTTATTTAAAATCTTAAAAGCTGTGTCTTGAGTTATTCTTGTGTACATTCGTGTTTCCATTTCCACATTTCATAAATCTATTACAAAATAGATATATTATTTTAGAGTTATAATATTAAATTTGCTAGTGTCTGACAATATTGTTTTTCTTAATCCAAACATTATAAAGAACATTTGCCACTTGATAAACGTATTGGAAAGGTTGCCAAGTTAGTATATTTTGTTAGATGATGATATGAGATTAAAATACCCTATCTCTGTCATTATCTTATTATTAAAACACAGTAAAATATTTTAGTCAATTTATTTCATTACATTGTATCATACTTTAGAATTATAACTTATGGGTCAATGTAGTTTATTTAATTTAACTGTGTTTGTTAAAATTCCTTGAGATCTTATTGTTTATTTCTTGATTGGCATTAAAGTAGATGTTTAGATTATAATATGCCAAGTCATAGAATAGTTTAGGATTATAATTATAGCAAGTTGATATATGTTATCCTTGGATGAAGGAAGAAATTAAGTTTAAAGTATATTTTAATAGACTGTACCAAATAAACATTATGATTCTTTATCATACAATTAATTAATAAAGGAATTTACATTATATTAAATGTTTTGTAGTATTTCTTCTTTTATTCATTTATTATCATATATATAGCCTCCCACTGAGCTGAGCTGAACATAGATGTAATTGAAGAGTCTCAGTAATAATTTTGTATCGTATATCTTATTATATTGTTCTATTCATTAATAGAACTGGCGCCTGGGCATTTCGCTCATGTAATGTATATGAGCGGTGTTGGGATGTAGGTTATAATATATATAATAAACATAATAATAATAATAATAAAATCCACCTACCTAGTATTTCTTTAAGTAAAATTTGATTCCTGTGTGAAGAATCAAGGAAGTGATTTGGGCAATGAGGAAATAATAGAGTTTTTGCTACACTTGTGCTTGCATATATTTGTGCCAGGATATTATATGTGACAATTCTGATACTACAACAACAACAACAAAAAAATAGATTAATAAGTTTAAAATAAATAATCTAATTAAAATTTTCTATATTTTATAATCAGTTAATTTCATGAGCTTTTAGGTGCAAATATTAATAATTTTAATGGGATTTCTCTGGGCATACCAGATTAAAAAAAAATTAATCCAGGCATGTCAATTGAAATTATGCAACTAGTAATATTTGTCTGACAAAAACAAGCATGAATCCACTTTTAGTTTATTAACCTATATTATATAAAGGTCATAGATGAGATATTCATATTATATATGTGTAAAACTTTCCAAATATTTTCTCACGGAAATAAAACTCTCTCAGAAAGTGATGCATAAAAATCAGAAGATTTTTCACAGGCTTTTAGATATTAATATTAATAATTTTAAGGAAATTTTTTATTGTAATTTAACATAAACATTCTATAAAATACATGGAAACACTCCATTAAAATTATTAATATTTACATATTTATATATTTCTGTTGAAACAATTATCACAAGCTACAGATAAAAATGACAGTCTGGTTCAGTTGTGGGTATAATTCATAACAGTAACCTACTGACATTTCGACAGGGCTGCACCAATGGCTGGTGCAACCAATCTAAAGTGTATTATGACTCATACAAAGATGAACCCAGATAATATCATCTACATATATTTTTATATACATACATATAATTTAACTCATATAATCGTTAATAAATATAAATTCAACATAACTTACAATTTTTTAATTCTGAATTTTTCTATTTCTTTCCCAATATTTTGACCATGATGCGTGGTCTTTTTCATGAGTGATCTAGGGGTGCACTTTATATGTAATTTTAATAATTATAAATTAGGCATGAAAAATCAAATTTCAAATAGCATTCAAATCTCAAAAAATATGCAAATTAAAAGAATATTAATAATTTTTTTTTTTAATTTTCTAACCCCCCCCCCTCCAAATTTAAATAAATTTGTAAATTTATATTTACAAAGTATTTTATTTTACCATTCTATTATATAAAAAATATTATAGCAATGTTTTTTTTTTTCCATACGTCAAAGCATCGGCCGGGAAGCGAACCCGCGCCAACTGTCTGCAAACAACTGCTTGCTTGCAAGGCGGCTGCATTGACCTCTCGGCTACCAACGCTTGACCAGTTTCTATTTATATTCTTAGCTTCTACTTTATCATCATCATTTCCAGCCATTATCAATCCACTGCAGAATAAAGGCTCTCCAAGTTCAATCCATCTTTTCCGATTTCTAACTTCACCCCAGCACACTTTCTTATTTCTTTCATCTCACATGTGGTCTCTTTCTAGATCTTTTACAAACTCTTAGAATCCAGTTTAAGATTTCAACTGCCCATCTACTATTATTTTTTCTAACAATATGTCAAGCCCAATTCTATTTCAATCTCTTAATTCTTTCAATGTTGTCAGTAACAACTGTTTGTTCTCTCATCCATGTATTTCATTTTAATTCTTATTTTGTTACTTTTGTAAGAATATAAATAAAACCTGCATAAATTGATCGAACTTTTATTTATTTTTTTAAAAAAATCACAATTAGTAAGCCATCGAGTGGATTCCATTCTATTTTCTTTATAGATGGAAAACATTTTTATTATTATAAGTATATAATTACAAAATAAAGATTATTATATAATATAAGGGTTACATAAATATTGAAAAAAATGTTAAACTTAAGTTTATCCAAAGTCATTACTTTCAACACATCCGTGGATAATAAATGACTTACTAACACAGATTATTGTTATTAAAACAGGCAAAACTCTCCATACAGTAAGTGCCACTCAGTGCAAGCCAGAATAATCATTGAATGCCAGAAGGCTTGTGCATAAAATCCCTATCTAGTGCCTACTCATCCAATATCAGACTAGTTTCTGGCTTGTGGCCTTCGACAATGAGGCATCCAGTGATTACTCGGGCTTGCACTGAGTGGCACTATTGTATAGAGAGTTTTGGCTGTTTTAATAACAGTTATGAGCAAGCATAAGAAATGGTGATCATGTGACAAATTATTGTTACAAGTATCTGTTTGTGAGCATAATTATGTAAAGATTAAATGCAATATATAATATACATGGCTAATTGTTTTATGTTTATAATATATCTAATATCAAATTAAAATATCATTACGTATTCTTGGTCTAAATAGAATTTTTCAAACTTATTATTCTGAATAGTTTGGGGTTTTTTTCACACTTTTTATCATTTCTTCTCACCTGTATATTTTTAAATTTTTCTGTTCTTGTTTTCTATTGGTTGATCCTTATATATCAAACTTTACAGTGTCTCTACAACAGTTTTTAATTCTTTCATTGCCTAGCTGATGGACAGTGCAATCCAATCAAAATATTGGTATAATAGCACTATAAACATTCATGGATGAATTGAGATAGTATATCATTTACATCTATAGGCCATAAAAAAATCTTCATTTTAAGTTAACATGAAACATATAGCTATGTTAGATTAAATAAAAAAAAAACTAGTTTTCTTTTATTCTTATATAATTATCAAACTATGTTATATATAGAGCTCACAAATAAGCTCTTAACAAACTTTGCAGAATATCCCTAACCCCAGGCTGGTTTCTGATACTGGCTTCCTCAGTGAGGTGCCAGGATATTCAAGCATTAGATTAAAAATACCAGGACAAACCCAGTGTTTTATCTAATGGATAACTAAAATTTTCGGACATCTATATGTCTTCCAAACCAGCTATCTAAATTAAATAGACATATGGGACTGAATCAAGTTCAGATACACCATATATTAATATCTTTAGCAATATAAAATCACCAAAGCCTTAATAACAAAAAATAAAATTACAAAGAAATCAAGCTTGTTAAACTAGGTTGTGTCATGTGGCTTGATTTCTTTGTAATGTTGTCATACTATATATATATTATGAGGTACTTTGATTACTTATTTATAGTTTTATTTTTAACATAAATTAAAAATTATAATCTCGACCAGAATGGGTTGCTTAAGTCCATAATCCATTTTTTTACATTCAGAAATAGAGACCCTGAGTTAGGATCTTCCATGATGGTCTTCTGTTGTTTCTTGTGATGCAAATTGGCTGTCTTTCAAGAAGGGTGAAGGGCTAACCTTTCTCTAAGATATTATAAACTGTGTTTTTTTTTGCTCTCTAGAATAACACTTGATCAATCAGGATACTGAAAAGAAGAGAATAACAATGGAATTAAGTCCAATTGAGGATGAACTGACTTAAATCTGCCCTAATTAAATGTTTTTTTCATAAATCTGTTCTCTAATTAATTCAAGCAGTTTATTTTTAATTGTTTTCTAACTAATTCTAAATTGCATTGCATTTCCTAGATTAACTTAAATTTTAAACTAACAAGTATTTTCTTAGAGCACCTAAAAAAGCATAGCTCTTATATATAAATAATTTAACAATTTATTTCAGCAAATTTGTCAGTTAAGTTATTGCAAGAGTTACCAAATAAAAAGACTTATGCGATTATTAATATTAAAAATTCCACAACCATATTACAAAAGTCTGAAAGAATTTAAAAAATGGCTTCATATTCTCTAAATAAACTTCTTAGCATTGCAAAATAAAAAGACTTATGCGATTATTAATATTAAAATTTCCACAAACATATTATGAAAGTCTGAAAGAATTTTAAAAATGGCTTCATATCCTCTAAATATACTTCTTAGCATTGCAAAATAAAAAGACTTATGCGATTATAAATATTAAAATTTCCACAAACATATTACAAAACTCTGAAAGAATTAAAAAAATGGCTTCATATCCTCTAAATATACTTCTTAGCGTTGCAAAATAAAAAGACATGCGATTATTAATATTAAAATTTCCACAAACATATTACAAAAGTCTGAAAGAATTTTAAAAATGGCTTCATATCCTCTAAATATATTTCTTACATAAGATTAACTATATAATGAATTATTAAATCTTTAATCTAATACAGCCCAAGTAAAAAAAAATCTGAAGATATCAGTATTCTACAGAAAAATTGCTACAAATGAGCTAATGAAACCACTGATGTAAATTATTTGATATTGGACTTCGATAGCACTTGTGATGTTACTTACAAACCACTTCCCATTGTATTTATTAATGGGAAGTAAAATATATTTTCCATAATTATTTTACAAAATATTTATAGAGTATTTATTTAAAAACAAAGACATTAATGATATTTGAATTTTTTGTTTTTAAAAATACAAGAAAATCATGGTAACGATGAAAACAAAATTATAATCAATCACAATTTGACAAATATTGTCGTACGGAATTTTTGTAATATGTTAATAATTATAAATGCAATTTTAGATTTTAGAATAGAATTTCATAACTTTATGATGACCTAACAGTAATTTGCTTCAGTTTTAGAAATAAAATTCAATTAACACTTATTTCTTTTTTTTTTATAGACATTACAGTAATCCTCTAATAAATCATAAAAATTTATTATTCTGGTTATACACATTTCACTTTTTTTTTCTCTCTCTATTTGCAAAATTTAAATATGATTTTTAAGAATGTTTTCATTTGTAAACTTATATTTTTAATAAATCAAGTCCAATTTATTGATTCCTATTATAGAAAAAATATTCAATATTAAAAGAAAATGTGAATTATGATCCAAACAGTCGCCAAAGAAAGACAAAAAAATCTATTAGTTAATTAAAATAAGTTTAGCGATAAAATTACATTTTTTGAAATGGAATAGTAATTAATGTATTGTTGATAATGAGATCAAACTCTAAGTAGCCGATAAATTTCAGCAGTATTCCAAGTATGTATTTTTAATTTTGTCAATTTTATAAAGGAATAAGGAGTGCATTTTCTAGATCAAAAACAAATGGATATCTCAGTAACTATAAAGTGAATAACAATGAAGCATAAATTCTAATCGATGGTTACACATTATTACGAATATTAAGAAGATCTAGAACATGTTCGAAATCAGATTAAACAATTAGTTTTGTAGAAAAGAGCAAATGAAATAAAAAATGTTCCAAGATATCTTCTTCATGGGCAATTTTACCCTTAATTTTAATGAAAAAAATCTAAGAATTTAAATTCAAGGTATCGGTACTTGAACAATGGATTTGCATGTAATAGTAGACTATGATATGTCTTGTGATTTTATATTATAGATTCCTAATATATAATTTTTAAAAATAAGAATTGGGAATAGTTGAGAGAACATTTAACATAGAATTTATAAATTTATTTTTTTTATCAGTAGTGGGATATCCATCCATAAAATGAGTATGAATAATTGGATATGAGACAACTAGCCTACTTCATTAATAATACTCTTAAAACTGAAGCCAATTATACAGAGAAGCAAAAGGCCATTACACTTGGTTAGAATTCTTTTATAAAGATTTAACAGTAATGAAAATTTTATTGTTCTATGTATTAGTATAGAGTGAGTTGTTTTTATTGGTAAAGAGAATATGGGTATGAATGACTGAATATTAGAATTTGAGACAACTAGCCTATTTCATTGATAATATTCTGAAAATAGAATTCAGGTATGCAGGGAATCAAAAGACCATTATACTTGATTAGAATTCCTTTATACAGATTTAATAGCAATCCAACAGTTTTATAGATTAGTATGGAATGAATTGATCATTTTTACAAAGATGAGACGTATTTGCCGATAGGATTATAAAACTGTTTTGTTTTTTTAAAAAAAATATTAGCAGCAAGAATTTCACATGGAGTGATAAATCCACTCTATTAAGGAAATTAATGATATTCTATATGAAAGTAAGCAGATAATTTTGTATGATCTCAAACTATTATGTAACAAATGAGCGAAAACTCCAAAAATTTCTGAGGAGAAACTGCAGGAAAAGGAAATTTTTTTATCTGTGAGAACACTTCAAGTCTATTTACTTTTATTAATTGTAATGGAATAATTTTTCTGAGTAATTATCAAAAGTAATGAATAACTGAGGAAGATTTTTTTTTTTTTTTTTGAGAAAAGAAAATTACAGTCATTTATATATTCAACATTTAGATTAAATAAATAATTAAACTGTTTCTTGTTTGGAATTTTCACATGAAATTCAAATAGTCAAAATGGCAGTTGAGCAATGACCCAAGCAGCTGGCACTCTAAAATCAGCAGCTGCACTAAACCACACTGGGCAAAATTTAGATTGAGAAGAGGCACTTAAATCCAGATAGCCACTCGCAATTTCATTAAAGTTAAAATTAATGCCAGAAAGAACAAAGAAATTAGAGAAATCTCAAGGAATAATTGTGAAGGGAAATCTAGGCAATAACTTCCCATTGCACCTGTCTATTGAACATTTATGCATAAGTTTAAACAATAAGTATAGGGATTTTCAGTTTCTGAAGTAGTTCACAAAATAAGATAATTTTGTAAATATAAATTTATCTGATTCTAATTTTAGTATCATAAAATCAAAGAAGAATGTTATTTTTTGAAATTTTGTATTTTTAAATTGGGAAACTATTTGTAATTTGATTTTTTTTCTCTACTTTTAGATATACCATGATGCATACACACCTCATTTTTTCAATAAAAATTTCAGATTTTTTTTGAAAAATTATTATATTTATAAAGAATATTAACTATAATAGTAAAAAGCAAAAAAATAATACTGTAAAGAACACACACATGCATCACAATTTTTTCACTAAGTGATATATGAGCGAAAAATATGAACATTTCTATGTAAAGTAACATATAAAGAGTACAAGAACATAATAAATATATAAACTAACTAAAAGAAAATATACATAAAAATAGCTATTTTAATATTTCAACTAGATGACTGGTTTTCATATCACAATTAACTTGAATAAGCACAAGAAAAAATTTCTTGAACCATACAAAAAGCTATACCCAAACTTAAAAAAAATAAAGATCTGAATGCTAAGCCTGACCAATAAGCAACCAAGTAAATTCTAATATTAAAGCTAACTACTTTTACCTTTTAGTGAAATTAGCACTAGTCTCTACCAACCCAGACTCAATCCTTCGACTCTGCAGAAGAATGTACTATTAATATAAAAGAAAACATCAACATAATCTCTATCATCTCTTTTTATAATTCCCTATTGAAAAGCAGCTATCTTCACATTAAACACCCTATGGTCGACAAGATGTATCAACATGTATGAAGAAAGCTAGAAAATAAACAAAATAATTGACAAACTAGAGCAATTAGGGCAGAACTATGATATGGTAACAATCAACATCTATTCAACCACTTCAACAACAAGTTTCTATGATATTGGGTAGTTCTGCTTCAATTAAACTGAACTAAAAAAATAACCACAAAACCCTAAGAAAGGCATGAGATTTGCTTCAGCTATAGTGTTAGAAAAAAGAAGGGAACCACTGAACTGCAGAAAGTGGAAATTTTGTTATCTGTGAGAACACTTTAAGTCTATTTACTTTTATTAATTGTAACGGAATAATTTTTCTGAGTAATTATCAAAAGTAATGAATAACTGAGAAAGATATTTTTTTTGAGAAAAGAAAATTACAGTCATTTATATAAGAGATAGATTCAACATTTAGATTAAATAAATAATTAAACCGTTTGCTGTTTGGAATTTTCACATGAAATTCAAATAATCAAAATCGCAGTTGAGCAATGACCCAAGCAGCTAACACTTTAAAATCAGTAGTTACATTTAAACCACACCGGGCAAAATTTACATTGAGAAGAGGCCTTTAAATCCAGATAGCTACTCTCAATTTCATTAAAGTAAAAATTAATGCCAGAATGAACAAAGAAATTAGAGAAATCTCAAGGAATAATTATGAAGGGAAATCTAGGTAATATCATCCCATTAAAAATAATATGCACCTGTCTATTAAACATTTATGCATAAGTGTAAACAATAAGTATAGGGATTTTCAGTTTCCGAAGTAGTTCACAAAATAATATAATTTTGTAAATATAAATTTATCTGATTCTAATTTTAAAATATCATAAAATCAAAGAAGAATGTTATTTTTTGAAATTTTGTATTTTTAAATTGGGGAACTATTTGTAATTTGATTTTTTTTCTCTATTTTTAGATATACCATGATGCATGCATATCTCATTTTTTCAATAAAAATTTGATTTTTTTTGAAAAATTATTATATTTATAAAGAATATTAATATAGGGCATATGAGCACAGACTTTCACATGACCCACCACTCTCCACTCTATCTAATAACACTGATACCCTCAAAAACATATATATGGAAAAAAAATAAACAACCTATTATATATTTTTTTAATAAAAAACCAACAATTAGTTTGGGGTCACAATATCTTCCCCCACAAATATATAATATATGTCTCATATATATTAAGATAAAAAATTTTTATTTATTGAATGGCTTCCAACTACTCACCAACCCACTTCTCAACCATCCAACCTATTAAAAATTATATAAAGAAAAGAAAGGAAGCCACCCTTACCCAGAGACTTGTTTTACCCCCATGTTGACTCAAACTCAATCTGAACCCCACATATACAAAAAAAAATAATTAAAAAAAAAAATAAAAGGTAATATTAACTATAATAGTAAAAAGCAAAAAAATAATACTATAAAGAAAGTCTTTGGACAACTAAATATAACGTGCATAACAATTTTTTCACTAAATGCTATATGAGCGAAAAATATGAACATTTCTATGTAAAGCAACATACAAAGAGTAAATATATAAACTAACTAAAAGAAAATATATATAAAAATAGCTATTTTAATATTTCAACTAGATGACTGATTTTCATATCACAATTAACTTGAATAAGCACAAGAAAAAATTTCTTTAAACATACAAAAAACTATACCCAAACTTAGAAAAAATAAAAGATCTGAATGGTAAGCCTGACCAATAAGCAGCCAAGTAAATTCTAATATTAAAGCTAATTACTTTTATCTTTTAGTGCAATTAGCACTAGTCTCTACCAACCCCGACTCAATCCTTCGACTCGGCAGGAGAATGTACTATTAATATAAAAGAAAACATCAACATAATTTCCATCGCCCCTTTTTATAATTCGCTATTGATAGCAGCCATCTTCACATTAAACACCCTATGGTCGACAAGATGCATCAACATGTATGAAGAAAGCTAGAAAATAAACAAAATTGACAAACTAGAGCAATTAGGGCAGAACTATGATATGGTAACAATCAACATCTATTCAACCACTTCAACAACAAGTTTCTATAATATTGGGTAGTTCTGCTTCAATTAAACTGAACTAAAAAAAATAACTACAATACTCTAAGAAAAGCATCAGATTTGCTTCAGCTATAGTGTTAGAAAAAAGAAGGGAACCACTGAAATAAAAAAAAATGTTTAAAATATTCAAATCACTAATTTAAATTCCATTCAAATAATGTAATTAAAGCCATAAAAGGAACTATTTAAATTTGTATCAGTAGCAAATTAAATCAACATAAAGCCTTGAAAATGTGTTTAAAGTATGAATCTCTTTTATATTCTTGCAGTTAATTCTTATATAGCATTTCCTCTTAGCACTTTTCTTATTTTTTTATTAAATTATATGACAGTTTCAATTACCTAAATCTTCATAACTAAAATACAATTGGCAGTATCTCGATTTATTTCAATTTTCAACTCTCTGCTCTTCGCAAATTAAAATATTATTTACATACTTTACTGCTTTTTATGTATTCTAAAAACTGCTTCATAGTAAATCATAGGATTTTGCGTTGTACGTTTATGATTTGGACTCAGTGAGTTAATTGTGAAGATATTTAAAGCTTCAAGCTTTCAAACCTAAATGCTTACGACTGGCTTAGATATATAGAAAGAAAAGGGTGGCCGCCCTTTTCTCATAAAATCTTTGTTGTGTGTTTAGGTTTGGATGTCATTTGGACAGCTATCCTTGACATCTGATTGGCTGTCGGTTAAGTGTTATAACGAGTGCTAGAGATTTGGCAGTATCTCGATTTATTTCAATTTATTTACATAATAAACACACAATAAATTTATTTTGTTGGATTTATAAATAATTAAAAAATATTAAATATAAATATATAAAAAATATATAAATATTTAATAAACAAATGTATACAAAATCAATGAATAATTTTTTGTGTGTATAATGTATTTCACATGTCTGTAGAAGACTTGCTACAGTTAAAATTGTAGACAATTTAATAAAAAGGATTGTGAAATGCATAATTTAAGGATTTCATCTGTATATATATGAAGTTTTTCATTCAAGAACAATTTTGTTATTTCATCATAAATATTATTCCAGTTACAATATTTTCCTATTTTGAGGTACTTTTTGATCCTTTACTTGTTCCAGAAAATCTTCAACATTTCCTATTGATTTTCTCATCAGTCAACCATGCTATTGAGAAGAAAGTTACCTTTAGATAAACTTTTACTAATCTAAATTTTTTTATTTAGCAGACTTCACAAATGGCATATCATCCTTATATAAGTGTTAGTCCGGATGCCGGGAGGGGGAAGGATGTTTTGAAGAAAATGCAGAAATCACAAGTACGTGGTTTATTTACTTTTTTTAATGTCTTTCCCTTTTTTAAATTAATGTGTCCATTATTTTTTTTCGATCACTTTAAGTATTTTAAGTTTATTGTATATATATAAAACATAAGGTATTTGGTGTCCGGATTAACACTAAAGTATCGATTTTTCTATATAATTCAGTGTCTTAACAATCTTTTTAATGGGAAGTTTAATATAATAATACAATACTTTTTTTGCAGACTAATCATTTTCATTAGTATTTATCATAAGCTGTTATATACAGTACTGCTATTTCTAATCTCTATAGCTCTCTTCACACGGAATGTTTGTTAAGGCTTATTATTTCATTTGAGATTCTCTCATTATTCTTAAACATAATCTCTCACAAATACAATTCACACATTTATTTCACTGACATCATATTAATTGCAAAGTTCATAAATTGTTGCTTCAAATATCATTTATGAGTACATTAATTGAAAGAAAAAAACTACAACTTACATAAAACTGAATAAAAGATGCGGTTACACTACTTACACAACATACATACATTCAAAGCATTACCTATCATTTTCGGAACATTTACTCGTAAACAAATGTCTGTTTTCAAAAAAGCAAAAGCCCGGTCCAATTTTAACTAAAGGTAAGATTACTTCAAGTGCCGATCCCTCTTTTTCTTTTGTTTTAGGAATACAAATGAATTTCAAAGAACGTCCAATATCTTTATTTGTCGGCGTGTATACTAAAGAAGAGGACACTTTTCCCCACTTCGTAACGCAATTATTAGATTCAGAATCAGTGAATATAACTTTTTCACCAGTAGAATCTCGTAACCACATGAATTCAGAATATTCACTATCACAAAATTCGAAATTAATTTTTGGGTAAATAGGAAAACCAACCATATTACAAACTGGAACTTCAATGCTTTTAACCATGGGGGGATTTCTTTCTACTTCAAAAGTCCATTCATTAATTCGCAGAACCGATCCATTTTCCCAAGCTTCCATATTAGATAGGGTTGGATTTAACGGGACTTCATTTTTAAATAAATTAATATCAATTTGCGATAATGATGTGGATGCATATTTTGTCAATTTTTTTTGAAGGCCACTAGAAATTTTTTCTAATGATATATTCAATGGTTCAATTTGCGATCTTATAAAATATACAAACTTATCTTCTCTATTAGTCATAGGATGAATTTGAAAGGAGATAGATAAATCTGATTCTTCTGGAATACATCTTACAATAACTTTCGGTAAACTCTTTAAATAACGAAAATGCGAAAAAAAGATATATTTTACATATCTAATCCGATTTTTAAAAAACAGCATGGCAGCAATTTAACATTTGCTGTCTTTTGACTGACATAAACAAGTGATAAGTTAAAAAATTAGACTTTTTCGTTCAATTGATCGCAATAATTTTAAATTATGTTTTAATAAACAGGCAAAATTCTTTTCCATGTGATGTTTATGTTTTAATAGTTCATTTTAAATATTTTTTATTTATACTGTATGTATAAATATTTTATATACGATTTTTTAAAATATAATATATAGGGTATATTAGCACAGACTTCCACCCGACCCACCACTCTCCATTCTATTTCATAACACTGATATACTTGAACACATATATGTCGAAAAGATAAATAATCACCAATATACGTATTTCATGCTAAACCAGCAATCATTAGTCGGTCCAGATTATCATCTCTACACATACATGCAATAATTGTTTTAGTTCGGTAATTAAATTTAAAACTTTATCTCAAGTCTCATTATTCATCACATGATCACCATGTCCTATGCTTGCTTACAACTATTATTAAAACAGGCAAAACTCTCTATACGTATATTGCTCTGGTTGCATTGAGTGGCAATACGTATAGAGAGTTTTACCTGCTTTAGTAACAGTTATAAGCAAGCATAGAAAACGGTGATAATGTGGTATTTATTGGCTTAAAATCAATCCTGCCTAATATGATAGTGGTAGCTATGGTTATTAAAAAACCAGAGTCACCAAAATGTATGGATACTGAACTGAGTTCAGACCTATATGACTATATAAGCTAGTGAGCTTGGTTTGAAAATATTATAGTTTTCAATTTAAGACTCATGGTTTTGTTGTTAAGTAGAGATAAAAGATGGCTGCTGGAGGGTCGTATTAGATCCTAAGATCTAGGTGCAGTGCTCTCAGATCCAAGGCTTCTCACTGACTGTCACAAGCCAGAAACTAGACTGAGGATATTGGATGAGTAGGCACTACATGGGGATTTTATGCAAAAGCCTTCTGGCATCCATTGATTACTGTGGCTTGCACTGAGTGGCAATACGTATAGAATTTTGCCTGTTTTAATAATAAGTCTCATTATTAATGATGATACTTAGTGTGCACACATTGAAGAAGACCACATTATAAAATTGCAGTGCAGGTAATTAGAATATTGTATATTAATACAATTAAGCATTGGAACTGAAAACAATATAAGTAATTTGTATACTTAGATACGAAACAAATTATGGGCTTGGCTATTAATTACAAACTGCGAGGAGATAAATGAAAACTAATAAATGGAATCCACTTTGTTAAGGATAAGTTACCAAAAGTAGTGATTGTTAATTAGTCCAGAGAACAATAGAGCAGAGCTGTTAAAATGTGGATTAACCTCATAAAAGAGAAAGGGAAGTCCAGCATGATGAAGCATCACAAGTATAATTTTTTTTAAAAAAATGGATTAGGCCTACATAGGCACATAAAAAATCAGATTTAATTTGTAATAATGTACATTTCTGAAACTATAGATTTGTCTTCAGAATAATAGACTTTTAATGTTTCTTTACTCCATTCTTCTTAATCTTCAAATTTGAGTCTCTGAATACCTTGTAATAATGTGTCCATGTTTCCACATGGCGTAATCGGATCACATGACAAAAAAAATTAAATGCAGATTTTTGTATATTTCAGTACGAAATAAAAAATCACAAAACATATAATTACATTTACATTAAACAAGGCAAAACTCTCCATACAGTAGTGCCACCCTGTGCCAATCAGAGTAATCAATGGATGCCAGAAGGCTTGTGCATAAAATCCCTATCTAGTCCCTACTCGTTTCTGGCTTGTGGCCATCATCAGTGAGGAGCCTCGGATCTGAGAGCACTGCACCTAGATCTTAGGATCTAATGCAACCTTCCAGCAACCACCTTTTATCTCCACTTAACTACAAAACTATGAGAATGAAATTGAAAACACAATAATATTTTCAATCTAAGCTCAATAGCTTATATAGTCATATGGGTCTGAACATAATTCAGTACCCATACATTTTGGAGGCTTTGGCTCTTTAACAACCCTAGCCACCACTATCCTATTAGGCAGGATTGGTGTTAAACCACTAAATATCACATGATCACTATCTCATACTAGCACATAATTTGTTATTAAACAAGGCAAAACCCTCTCCATACAGAAGTGCCACCCTGTGCCAATCAGAGTAATGTATGGAGTTTTGCCTTAATAACAATTTTGTACTAGTATGAGAGTGATCATGTGATGTTTAGTGGTTTAACACCAATCCTGCCTAATAGGATAGTGGTGGCTATGGTTGTTAAAGAGCCAAAGCCTCCAAAAATGTATGGGTACTGAATTCAGTTCAGAACCATATGACTATATAAGCTATTGAGCTTAGATTGAAAATATTATTGTGTTTTCAATTTTATTCTCATAGTTTTGTAGTTAAGTGGAGATAAAAGAGTGTTTGCTGGAGGGTTGCATTAGATCCTAAGATCTAGGTGCAGTGCTCTCAGATCCAAGGCTCCTCACTGATGATGGCCACAAGCCAGAAACTAGTCTGGGGATGTTGGATGAGTAGGCATTAGATAGGGATTTTATGAACAAGCCTTCTGGCATCCATTAATTACTCTGATTGGCACAGGGTGGCACTACTGTAAGGAAAGTTTTGCCTTGTTTAATAACAATTATGTGCTAGTATAAGATAGTGATCATGTGATGTTACATTTACATTACTGACAATATATTAATTTTGTAATATAAATAAAAGCAAAATATACTATTATCTATTAAAACAAAATCACAAATTGAAATTACTTATCACTAATGTACCAAAATAATAGGGTTCAACTACTTTAGGAAAATAACTGATTAACCAATCAAAAAATTAATATAATTTAAAATAAATATATAAATTAAATATATATAAAAAAAATTAATATAAAATTAAAAGTTAAAAAATAAAAATGTTGATTAACAAAACCAGGGCAATTAACTATCCCAAAAGAATATGTCGGATAAGAGATAAAACTGGGACAAGTACAGTAAAAACAGAATGTATTGACACCCTACTTGTACACTTCTTCACTTCAATAAGCTAGGACGTATAATAAGCAACTGAAACAAATTTCTACCAGGATTCAGGACAGGTCAAACTAAGCATTACATCATCTTGAGACTATTAGTTATCACTAACTCTGAGGCATGACATGGTATCTTTTCACTGTGAAAGAATTACATTTTTGAAACATGCATTGTACACTATGGCTGCTATTAACACATTCCGTGGCCATTTTTATAGATTTTCATCACAGGTAGAATAAAAATTAACATTAGAAAGTATTTTCTAGCTCCAACTTTTTATAGTAGTTTATGTAGCTGCTTAATCCATTGCACTTATATTGTTTATTTTCTTTTACAACCTCAACTTTGCTCTGCACTACAATGAAAGTGACTGAATGTGAATCGATCTGCTGATGCTTCTATGAAAAAATCCAAGTGTCTTTATGAACAAAGATCTGAATCCATGAAAGAATTTATAAATTATTAGTCTTCTTTTTACCAAATGATTATGAAAAACATTTTTTTGTACATAAAGCCTCTATTCTTGCTTATCAAAACAAGTTTTTTTTTTTTTTGGAGTTAATCTCTTAATTACAAAAAATTAAGTATAACTAATAGCATGTTTTTCTAACTAGCTTCTTATATTTAACTAAATATTTAATGAAGCCAAACTTTTATATCTGCCAATAAGTTCTTCACTTTCTTAATCTTCTTAAATATGGACCTACCTTTACCTCTTCTACAAAAAAATATAATTTTTTTACTTATGAAATATCCACAAATTAAAAATACATCAAAACAAGAGCACCTAAGATCTTACATATAGGAAATGTAAAATTTAAATATACATTTTTATATAAACCTATCCATATAGATATAATAAACACCTCCACACTTCCCCATTCTTTTTAAATTCATATAAATAAAGATACAATAAAAGACAAATGACTCCTAAGATGCATTTCGTGCTGAACCAGCACTCATCAGTTGGTCCAAGGCACTATCTCTCTCTATTATATGCATAGTATTTATCTAGAGTAAATTATTACATTTTCATTTACAATTGCCAAATTCCTACTTATAACTTTGACGCCATACATTTCAGATAAATACACTAATGATTATTACTAATCATTTTCGATACTAGAGATTATAGCAACTTTAAACCACAGTTAAAGATTAATATATCTGATTTTTTACATTTACACACACAGAGTTATTCATCTTTCTCTGTTCTGTATGTAATATCTTTATAGCTATAATAAACACCTCCATACTTCCCCATTCTTTTTAAATTCATATAAATAAAGATATACTAAAAGACGAATGACTCCCAAGATGCATTTCGTGCTAAACCAGCACTCATCAGTTGGCCCAGGCCACTATCTTTCATATATATCTCTATTATATGCAAAGTATTTATCTAGAGTAAATTGTTATTTTCATTTACCATTGTCAAATTCCTACTTATAACTTTGATGTCATCCATTTTAGATAAATACACTAATGATTATTACTAAAGGAGGAGTTTGACAATGGTAAATGAAAATGTAACAAACCTATCCATGTGATTTATTATTTTACTGAATTTATTACCGTTATATGCATTTTATTTATTTAAATATATTTGTCTCTAGTTATTAAATATAACCATAGGTGATCACTATCAGTAGGGTTAACGTTGATTTCAAATTATTAAGTATTTATTTGGCTATTTCTTAATTATTTAATGTAATTATTATCTCCTTTAAACTCTACAGAGCTCCTTGTGGTTCTGAGTTCATCCTGGTTGACACTGACCGCAAACTAAGTTATGAATAATTATTATAAAATACTGTTGTAAAAGTGTTGCAGACATTATTGTATAACAAGATTAAAAGTTCAACCAATAAAAAACAACAGAAATTTTCAAAAAATAAAGCTTAGAGTCCAAAATGAAAGCACAATATTTTCAACTTCATTAGCTTGTATAGGCGTATAGATCTGAACTCATTGCAGCATCCATACTTTTTGGTGTCTTTGATAACCACAATGACCATAATCCTATTAGGTAGGGTTGGCATTAAACTATTAACATCACATGATCATCATTCTTTATGCTTACATAAGCTGTTTACAGAGGCTAAACTCTCCATACAGTAGCGCCACTCAGTGCAAGCTAGGGTAATCAATGGATGCAGGGAGGTTTGTGCATAAAATTCCTATCTAGTGACTATTCATCCAGTATTCCCAGACTAGTTTCTCAGATCCAAGGTTCCTGATTTGATGAAGCCACAAGCTAGAAACTAGTCTAGGGGTATTAGATAGGGATTTTATGCACAAATCTTCCTGCATCCATTGATTACTCTGGCCTGCAGTGAGTGGCGATACTGTATGGAGAATTTAACCGCTGTGTAAACAGCTTGTGTAAGCATAAAGAATGGTAATCATGAGATGTTTAGTGGTTTAATAATCACAATGGACCTAAAATTTCACAGAACTCTCTTCAACAGGATGCAGTTCTATCATTCACTTTATTTAATGCATTGGTCAGTTGTCTTCCAGTAACAGAATATAAGAAATACAATCTAAGTTATTTTGATTTCACAAAAAAAGATCTTTTCTGAAAGTAGAAAAGTCTCTTAATAATAAGGTAAAAACTTGGATTTTTTTTTTTAAAAGACTGGAGTATATCAAACTGTTCATCTAAACATCAGGGAAATAATTTTTTTAGTCATTCATTAGACTAGAGATTATCCATTTAATGAATATTTCTGTAGTGTAATTTTCACTACACCCCACTCTCATGCATGAGAGTAGTGTCATGAAAGTTATACTATAGAAATATTATTCATTAAATGGATAATCTCTAATCTAATGACTGATAAAAATTAATAATATACTTCCATTAAGTAGTTTGTGTCAAAGTTGTGAGGGCAGTAAGTTTGAAACATCAATTAAACTGTAATAATTCCCTATCTATATATACTGAACAATGAAATGTATAAGAAAATGTGATGTGGGACAACCGACGAGTGCTGGTTCAGCACAAAATGTGCATCTTAAGGATCGCGTCTTTGGTCATGTTTATGATTACACACCTCCACAAGGTGTTAAAAACTTATAGAAACCAGTTCCTACCTTAAGTGGGAGTGATGCAGTGAAAATTTCATTATAGAAATATTATTCATTAAACAAGGAAATATCTTAATACCAATAGAATCTTCTATAACCTGAATGTAACCTTCTGTAATGCCTACTTAGGAACTATTTTAGATTGTATACTAACTTATTTTTATCATTTATTAAAGGATAAAATCTAAAAGTTTCTATAATAAGTCATTAAAAGCTGTATAACACTATTTGAGATTGTGATTTATTTCCTTAGTGCTAGCATATTCTATTAGCAAATTCAAGTGTCTCTGTTTGAGAAGAACATTGAAGTTCTGAATACATAATTAAATCTTACCATATCTATTCTTTTGCAGTAACTTTCTGTTCTTTCTTATATTCCTTCACCAGATATGAAAATGAACTGCCATGTAAAAAATGCAGAAAAAGATGTTAAATATGATTTGCATTGGTGGTCGAGAGGTCAGCGTGACTGCCTTGCATGTACAGGCAGTTGCCCGGGTTGCGGGTTCACGTCCCGGCCGATGCTATGACACTTAAAAAAATATATATATATATATGATTTATCATTAACTCAAGATATGGGTTCATTCTCTAAGCCTCATCTCATGTCATGAATGTTCAATCAAGAATCACCTCAAAAAATCTAAGAATTATTCGTCCCAAGAAATGGTCTTACAAAGATCCAAACAAATTTTTCTTTCAGATTCAATGATAAAGACATTGGGATTTGAGCCTCCTAGAATCTCATCAATAAAATCACGACCATTCACAGTATCTACAAAATAAATAGAATTAAACTTTCTTTGATCTATGCAGATATGGTCAAACACAATTCACAAACCATATAGTTAATGATTGTCAAAGTTATTAATAAAGTGGCAATTGAAAGACATAATAAAATAATTTCTTGAATGGGATGTCTACAGATTTCTTAATGATGTTTATTAGCAGTTCAGTTATATATTAAAAAAAATCCATGTGCAAAATAAAATGCGCTGAATCTAAATGCAAGTACAATCATTTTTTTGTCTACTTTTATTTCATTATTTCTTGCTATTTTTTTTTCACTTTCTACTTTTCTCAAGCACGAATGGAATCTAAATTTTTAAAGCCGTTATTTTTTTCTCCTCTCATATTTTAATCGTCCTTTCCAAATAAAACATTTAATGGCCCATTTCTTAAATTCATAACCTTTGCTATCTTAATTATTTTGAATCAAATATTTACGTTGAATTGTTCGACAACTTCCTCAATATTTTATTTTCTTGCTTACTCTTTGTTATTTTACGTTAGACATTTAGTTTTATCCAAAGCTTTCTAAAAGTCTTATCTATAAAATGTAATAATTTGCCTAAATATAAATATTGCTATGTCGTTAGCAAATTTGACATAAAAGAATCCTCTTACCTATGTTGCTAGGAGTAACAGAAGTACATTTATCTGCCATGTCTTTGATCTGTATTTGAATCCAAATGAAGTAAACATGAACATTTTTTCAACAGGCTTGGGTTTTACTGATAGCTCATCCGTAATCAAACTAATTAACTATCCAATATAAATTGGTAAATAAGTAAAAGAATGAAAAACCAATCAAATCCTTCTCATGTTTTTTTACGTGGAGCGAACTATTTAGTATATTTTACCATTAACTCTACATTATGTTATTGGATAGTAAATTGTTGATAAAAAACAAAACAAGATTATGCATGTATACATATTTATTTTAAGATTGACTAATTTACAACCCAAAACTTTCAAATAATAAAAAAATATTCTTTTTTATTTTTTTGGAATAGCTAATCGAGTCATTCAAAATGAGTGCATTGGTATTTATGAACTCATGCACTGGTAGCCAATATATGATTGTAATTCAAATATTAAAAGCTGCTCTTTTCATTAAATGCAATTCATTCTGATATAACAAGTATGGTAAATCTCATTATACATTGAACTTAAACCACTTCCAGCTTTAACACTTGTGATTCAAAAGTGTTTTAAGTATATTTTTAATTTTCTGAATAGTATACATATGTGTAAACATGCAATTAAAGTAACTTAATGCATATGTAATTAAGGTGACAAATTATTGTCTCTCAGGCTATAAATAAATAATACTTTGTATATTTACCAAGAATCAAGAAAGAAGGGATCATCTATTTTTAAGCTTTTGATGCTTATAAGCTTATCCATGCTAACATTGTTGGAAATTCAGAACAAGTTTAATATCTCAGGTAAAAATACAGTATTAATAACTTTTTAATGAATAATCAATTAAATAAGGACAGAGACAGAATCTCTTTTAATAACTTTGTTTTAATAATCAAGCAAATGTTAATAATAGTAAACATGAAATTAGCATAACTTAATGCATATTTATGCTTATTTCATGATTACAGTTATTAACTTCTGCTTGATTAAAATAAGGTTATTAAAAATGGAATTCTGTCCCTATTCTTGTATAAATGATTATTAAACCACTAAACATCACATGATCGCTACTGTATGGAGAGTTTTGCCTGTTTTAATAAATGATTATTCATCTATTTATTATTAATGCAATATTTTAAATTTGGCTGGTATATTAATTTCATTCTTTTGATGTTTAAGCTGTTAATGCTTACCCTTAACAATAGTTGAAAATTCAGAATGTACTTAATATATGAGCCAGTTGAAAATATAGCATTATTAATAAACTAATAATCAATTATACCAAAGTAAAGAAAGACTCTTTTAGTGTACTCATGAAAATAATATACCTTAATATATAGGTATGCTAATTTCATATTTACAATTGTCAGCATCTTGATTATTAAAATAAGATTATTACAGTTGAGATTGTGTCTCCATCCTTGTGTAGTTGTATATTAGTTTAATAATTACTATATTTTCATCTTGTTTCATTCTAAATTTCTGTCAGTGTTGACACAGTAAGTTTATAGATATCCAAAGCTTGTAGAATAGATGGATCCATTCTATTCTTGATCCTTGCTAAACATAAAATATATATTTGTAATGATATGTTGGACTATTATCATTATCACATGATCACCATTTATTATGCTTGCTCATAACTGTTATTAAAACAGGCAAAACTCTCCATACAGTAGTGCCACTCAGTGCAAGCCAGAGTAGTCAATGAATGACAGAAGATTTATGCATATCATTATCTAATACTAATTGATAAACGACTTTAAAAAAATTCGAAATTTATTTAAATTTTTCAAATATATTCAACTGTTGGATAATATTTATGTTTTTAGTGGTATTACTGTCATCTTTTCTTTAGGTGTTGCTGGACTGATCAGTGACAGTATTAGGACTTTTAAATTAATAAATACTAAATTTAAAGTGATTCCCTATTCAATTAGATTCATAACTAACTAAACGATGAAAAATAATTCAACATATAATTATAAATAACATGCTATTATCACAAACTTTCAAACACAATATATATTTCACCAGTTCTTCATGAGAACAAAAAAATATAATAAATTAAAAAGTAATACATATATATTGTAATGGTATATAAATATGCCGTTACATTAATTTAAAATAAAAACTTTAAGTTCGCAAATAAAAATAAATTTATTAAAAACTAAAAGCTAAAAAAATTAAAGAGTTGTTCAATATATATATATATATTCGCACAGATGCAAAACTTTAAAAATTATTTCTTTTTAAATAATAAAAAAAAAAGGGTATTTGAACGTACTTTTTTAGAAAAAAGTATAAGAAAAAGATAAAATATTTTTGTAAATGGAAATGATTGTTTTATAAATTAATTGAAAAGCAAACTAGCCCTTGGGGCTCTTATATAATTAAAAAGTCAGAGGAAAGATATAGATAAGAGAATAAAAAGAATTAGCTTGACCAATGGAAGCACCAAGCCTCAGCTCGGACCCTAATGAAAATGATGGATTAGTGACATTTTGTTCGTTGAATCCAGAGGATGATTATAAAAGGAAAAATATTGAAATTAAGGACAGTGCCAGACAGTTCCAGCTGAATTGTTTTTGAGAGGTGTGATAGGACGCACATATCATCCTCTCTCTCTATTTTAAAAAATGAAATGACTGTGATACCGGAATGGAACCAGCTAAGGCCACCTGCAGAACATCAGACCGGTCTTCCAATGGGGACATCGTGGGAACTGACACCAAGAACCGTGACTCTTCTACTGTAAGCTATTGAACTGAACAATTTTAAAATTTAAAAGTAATTAAGAACATTCATCAAGATTTGACAAGTTTAATAAACAAGCTAAATCTAATTTTTGTAAAATGAACTATAATCTGACTTTTCCAAATCAATTATTGTTTAATTTTTTTTTTTACATTTAAGTTTGCTAAAAATCATTTCCATTTTTTTTTTTTTTCCCATTAATATTTATTGTAGAAATTATTAAATGCATTAAATTTAAGTTGGGCATAGACGCTTGCATGGATTCGTTCACGTTTAATTACGTTTTTGTTTTCATATATGATTAAAATATATAGACATTCGGTAAATAATGATATCTTACGTTGAATATCTAAAATGTATTTATTCGGATGTCTTTTTAGTTATTGGTGTCAATGCGGCATCTTATGATGAATACCATTAGGTTTCTAGTGAATTCTCTCTGCAATTACATCAATGACTTTATATTTTGATCATTTGTTTGTTGAAATGTTTTTGAGCGTGTAATCTATGTAGTCGATCTATGCTTAACATTAAACAACAAACTTTTATAAAATCCATCTGTGCGAATTTATATGTTAAATTTAAGTCGGGCATGAATGGTTATATAGATTTGTAAAGTTATATTAGTTAATTAGGGGAGGGTAATCTTAGGTTATTTGTTTCGTAGTTAAATTAGGTCAATGGATTGGATATATTGGTGTAATTAGATGTAGTATGAGATCCGCTACGGGCAGGATCGATTTATACACCGCATACCCCCTTGTTGCCTATGGAAGGGATAGTAAGACAAAACGCAGTCCCTTTCTATAGTTTTTATTTTTATTGTTCTTCTTGCTGACAGATGTAGCATTCCTGTTTGGTTGAGTCAATATCTTCTCTAACCATACTGTACAGATGTACATTCCTGACAGTATAGTATTTAGTGCTGTCGTAATTTCATGCTACATTGACTACATCAATGTATCAGATGGATTGACGCCAGTTTGACTGCGAACTTTTGGCCTAAGGTTAAATAAGGGATAGAATATTTTCTTTTCAAATACAATCTATGTAGTTTATTCATACTCGACAATCTTAAAAGATATAAAATTCATCTGTGTGGATGATTTAAAATAATAATTTAAATTAAAATTTAATATAAAAAAAATAAAAATAAATGTTATTCCTCAAATATATAAAATGATTATATATGTGCATTAATAAATGTTGTTTGTGTGTTAATTACTGGCAGTGGCTTTTATTTTTTTATATTTAAGATATAAATTAAACAAGTTATATATTATTTATGTACAAGCCTTCTGGCATCCATTGATTACTCTGATTGACACAGGGTGGCACTATTGTATGGAGAGTTTTGCCTTGTTTAATGTAAATGTAATTATGTTTTGTGATTTTTTATTTCATACTGAAATATAAAATAATCTGCGTATCTGCCTACTTTATAAATTTTCTAGGTTCAATTGGCCTAGATGGCACCCTTGTAGTGCAGATATGGTAAGATGGATCTTTCACTTTCATTTGGACCGTTATAATTGGACTCCCAACATGGGCCGATGTTTAATAAACCACAAGGACTCTGAGTAAATTTTTTTTTCAAAAGGAAATATTTTTATTTATTTACATAAAACCGTATACTTTAAATCTTATAAAAGCACTGCCAGAAAGAAATAGCACATATATTAAAAACGAGAAAGAAAAGATATTAATAATTTTAAAACTAATTTTTTTTTAAAAAAGTCAAAAGGTTGCAATTAAATGTTTTTTTTTTTTTTAATGTGTATAGGCGTGCACAGCCACGTGGGTTTATGATTGTAAATGTGGTACCTTACGATGAGTACTTTTTGGGGATTTACTTCAGTGTAACCCTATGGAAGCATTTCAATCAGTCATAAATAAGTTGGTGGTATTTATAATTGTGCTGCAAATATACACGTATAAACTCATTATTTCTTAAAACATATTTACCTCAAGGCAAATCTTCTTAAATAAATAATTTATATAATTCGCTTGTCGTGCCGTTTGTTAGAAAGAAAATATAGAGACAATAGAATTCTTGGGGGGGGGAGGAGGCATAAACGTAGATGGTTCATAGAAAAACAATGGTCAACATTTTTCTTTTTTGTATATAGTCTTTTTGTAAAATTACTAACCGAATGTCTTTGTAAATTTTCGTTAATCATGTACCGTAATTACTAACCCTAAGTAAAATTTTTTTTTTTTTTTTTAAGCAAGTTTACTGATATGTAACGGGCACATACGCCGCTACATTATTTTTTTTTAAAAAAAATTGAGACATTAAATTAAAAATAAAGTTCGCAAATAAAAACTTTTTTAAGAATTAAAAATTGAAAGTTAAAATTCTATCTTAAACTCGTATATATATAAAATCGCACAGATAAAAAAAAATTATTAAACGAAAACTTTATTAAGAAAAAAAGTATTTTAAAACTAAATTTTCAGTAAAGATTTAAAGATAAAAATATATCTAAGTTTGTACAAAAAAAAAATTAATTGATGTTATTGAAAAATGGAAATGATTATTTTAATTAGTCCAAGTGAACTAGCCCTTGGGCATTTCATAATATATAATCAAAGGTCAGATAGGAGAGGAAAAACAATAGGAACAGAATGGCCAATGAAAGAAATCCATCGGGGAAACGGACCTCAACGAAAAGACCATCACCATCGTCATGATGTAATGTTGAGTTAATCCGCAAAATTAATATAAAAAGAAAAAGTTTGGAAATAAATTTTAGTGAGTGAAGAAAGAGCTGGGAGAGATGTGTGATAGCAGTGGTGATATGTGTTAGTGTGGAGTTGAAAGAGAAGGGATTGAAAAGATGCACTCTTCAATCCCTTCAGTTCTGCTAAAAAAAAGAAAAGAAAGAGAAATGACCAATCGTTTTCTACATTGAGGACCAGCTAAAGTAAAAGACCTCCGGATGAATCAGTAAAACGGCCAACAGCATACCGGTCTCCCCAGGACGTCAGGACAATTAACACTGGAACCCAAATGGCAACGGTTTAAAGATGAACTTTTCTAAATGTAAGAAATATATAATTAATTAACATTTCTAAACAAAAAGAACTCTAAATGCTAAACTTTTCAATATTCTAAATAGAAGAATTTCCTATCTGACTAAATTATTTATTATTTTATTGAATTTTTTTTAAAAATCATTTCCATTTTTATTTTTTTTAATATTGTAAAAATTATTTAAATGCATTAAATTTACGTTGGGTATAGATGCTTGCATAGATTCGTTTACAGTTAATTGTTTTTTGGTTTTCATATTTGATCAAAATATATAGACATTCGGTAAATAATGATACCTTACGGTATCTAAAATGTATTTATTCGCATGTCTTTTAAGTTATTGGTATCGATGCGGCATCTTATGATGAATGCCATTGGGTTTCTTATAAATTTCCCTCTGCAATTCCATCAATGACTTTATATTTTGATCGTTTATGTTTATTTTGAAATGTTTTTGACCGTGTAATCTATGTAGCCAATCTATACTCAACATTATAAAACAAATTTTTATAACACTCATCTGTGCGAACTTATAAGAGCTAAAACATAAATTAAATTCTAGAAACCAAGTTAAATGATAAAGTAAAAGTTATACTAAAAATAGTTAAATCTTATATATGTTTAAATAAATGTTTGTGTGTTAATTACTGGCAGTGGCTTATTTTATTCTTTTTTTAATATTAAAAATATTCTTAGATAAGAATTTATAAAATATAAATCTCTGCTGTTCCACTGAGCTAGTGGCATTGGAACGGTCGGTCAAAATAAATTAAAATATTTTTTTTTTTAACTTACGTATCTGCTTACTATATAAATTTTCTAGGTTCAAATGCCTAGTGGCGCCTGTAATGCAGATACGTTAAGACTGCAACTTCATCATCATTCGGACCATTATAATATATATATATTTTATACTATTCTTTTTTTTAAAATGGACATAAATTGAGATGAATTATAACAATAATGTAGACTTTAATGAAGTAGACCGCTAAATGGTCATAGTTATTGTTGGTTTACGATTTAAAGACAAAAGGTATCATAATAGAGTTTAAATATAGTGTGTATATTTGAATTAATTTATTTAATACAAATTATGTAACTGGAAGTTTTTGTAAATGTAATTTTTAATAATCATAATCATGTTTAATGGCAAGAAAAGTCCTTGAAAATGTAGCAATAATACCGCTGGAGCAAGGGACCCTCAAATCAGAAAGTACTGAAAATGCTATCTGTGAAAGGGCTTCCCAATATTAACGATTTTATGATATAGTTAGATTAAATCCATTTATATTATCCATTGTTATTTTTCAGAAAATGCATTTGAGACTAAACTTTTTTTTTTTTTATTTCATTAATTCCCTGAAAATAAGGTTTGTTCAAGCAAGCTCATTTTCATTTTCAATGTTTTTGAAAATGTTATATTTCTTCTTACCTTTCCTAGTAATTCTTTGGAATTTGGCTTCTTTTTTTTTTCCGATTACAACTACATCTTTGGATATCCATTTTGATTTTTAAATAGTTATTTTATCTTAATTAAATTTTTCTGTTTCATCTGTATTTCTTTCATTTCTACTTAAAGTTCATTTCATTCACTATTTATTCAAAACTTCAATTTAATTTCTCCTGATAATGACATTCGTAAAAGCAATAATAACGACATTCTCTGGATTACATCAACATTGATACACAAAACGCTTCTTTTATCCTCAATGCTAACTCCAGCCACATTAAAATACTACTAATATAACAACTACTTAAATAAATATTAAACAACTCAACACTTCTTAGTTATTTTCTGAATTATTTATAATTTTCTAATATATGTCTCTCCTTTCAATCTATTTTTTTTTTAATCCAACAAAATGCAGCAAATGACTTTTAAGATCAATGAAACAAAAACATTATGCCCTTTTAACTTTCTCTAGATATCTTTGAATGCTAGTTCTCATCATTCCATATAATCTGGTCTATATTTTTTCCAAATCCAAACTATTTTTTACAAATAAAAAATACAACTATTCAAAACTTTTATTAACGATTTAACTGCATGCGCACTTAATTGTTCAGAAATTCTCATATTTCGTTGGAAAAAAATACAACGATCAAACAATTGAATCACAAACACTTCTTTCTCTACCATTAACTTTATCGATAATTCAATGGGCATCTCGTCAATTTTCTATCTTTTGAGTTTTAATCTCAGTTGTAACTTTTATTATTATTTTTCTTCACTATTACACAATCTATTTTATCCTCATTTTTTCTTATTATTAAATTTACCTCCCCTCCCTATCTATACAATCGTTTTCTAATCTCTCTTCTTATCGTTTCCAATTCACTGCTATGCCTCCATATATTTCTCTTCTAATGGAATTCATATTTCTATATCACCTTCTCTCTGCCATTCTCTCATTGTTAATCCAAGGCAATTTTGCTGGTATTTCTTCTTTCATATTATACTATCTTTATTGCAATATTCTTTGAACTTTCCATAAACAACTTCATTCTATTTAATTTATCAATGAGTCACCTATTATTTACATGCATAATCTTCATCCAATAGATTTAATCTTTTTTCTAATATCACACTTCAATTCATTAGTAGTTCATTTTTATCTTCATCGATTTTTTTACTCTTCAAAGAGATGATTCAACCATTAGTGATAAGTATATGTTTGAAAGCATCCTAACAGTTCTTGTTGTATATTATGCAAGCATATAAATGTTTTTATTTTCATTTGGAAGATCAAAATAGACTTGCTCTGAAGAAGATTGCAGGTCAGTCGAAATGTAGGTGACTGTGAATGTACAAATAAAGAGTTTTGCTAAAAAGTGTTTGAAGTTTGGACAAATTATATTCATATAAAAGTAAACTTAATTGGAAATCTATATTTAAATTACAAATCTTGCACTTTTTGATACTGTTTTATAAAATTTAAACTACATAATTACTTTTAAAGTATATCAAAGGCTATGAAATATTCCGGAACAATTTGTCAACAAAATTTTTTTAATAAAAACATTAACATTAATTTTTATTTTAACTATTGCACAAAAGAATTATTAGAAAGAGTAAAAGTTCCACTTTTTCGACCTCAAGATTTTAACCATGTGAGATCACTTATAAGAGCAATATGATCTGATGGAAAGACACTATTGGGGAGAGCTTGGAAAGCTTGTACTTCTTCATCTGTAGGCATGGGGATTATCTGTGACACTTTGAAAGAAGTCCGGTCATAAAATATGTAGTCCAAAGTACCAACAAAGCCAGGAACGTAATTGGTGTATTTAGGAATTCCACAGGCACTCTCTAGACGAAATGGATGACATAAAGTCATTTCCGTCAATGACTCATCACCCGCTAAAAGACAAATATTAACAATTAAAACAATATCACTGACATTAAAATAAAATTTAGAAAAAGACATAAATGTTAGTCATTAAAATCTTTCACGTATAAATACACACATTCAAATATAAATACATATGCAGGAATTAAAATAAAAGAAGCATCTGTGACAATTTTAATAATAGTACATAGGCCATCAACTGCTTGTATTTTACATGGGATAACATTAAATAATATTTACACATATTTTATAGCAATATTAAGACATTTCTCAAGGAGAAGAGTCTCAATACCTCAAAAAAAGTGAGAATATCAATATTTCATTCTTAAATGATTCACCAATTCTCAAATCCTGCTATAGTAAAAGCCATAGTGGAAGTGTAAAATATTACTCATGTGTCTGAAAGCAATATCTGAGATTGTAATGAATTCAAGCATAACTATCATGAAAGATGTCTGCACTATGGGATACACCTTGCCCTCCAAAATGTTGATGAAATCCATAACTATGATGCATCATGCAGACTCATTAGTAGACCAAAAGAATATTCATGATTAGGTTTCTCAAGCATCATGTAAGTTCATATCAAAATTTTTGCCATATTTCCAATGGTAACTAGTAAAGTATGGATGGTAGTGATTAATAAATCCATACCCAGTCCTGTCCTATCCACTTACACCAGATTAACTTTCAGCTTATGGCTTTTATTAGTCAGGAACGTTGGATTTTGGAGTAGTGCATCCACATCTTTTTGATCTAATGCCTTTTTCTGCTAGCAGCCGTCTTTTACTTCTGTCTCCCTATCAAGCTATTATAATATAATATACCATATACTCCACAATTTACACTTCACAATGCACTTTTAACATATGATTTATTTTATCTCCTCTTGCTTACAGCTTCAACTGTCCAGTAGTCATAATCAGAGCTACAACATTTAAAAACATTAACGTTTTCAATCTAAGGTAATATGGACAGGATAGCACTGGATAGGTCTTTATTAGGTATTACCATCGGCCCTCTAATGATTATTAAAGCTTGCACTAGGTGGGATAAAACTAGTAAAAATAAAAGAATAGGCTACTGAAAAGATACTAAAATTTGTAATAAATAACTTGAAAGTGATGACAAAATTTTTATTCATACATTAATTCAAAAAATATTGACTAAGAAAAAAAGACATTTAAAGCGATTAAGAAAAAAAATATTTGATTTATATATTGAACTGTAGATTATCCATATCTTATTTTAATAAATATGTAAAACATTTTGTAAAAAAAAAAAAAAAAGGGACAATAATAAAAGGAAAGCGGATACATATCACATGACTTCCACTCATTCAATTTTATTTCAGCAGCATCTTTTGTTCTTTCACTCCAATTATGCCGTTTGATGTAGATGATAGTTCTTAATAAATCCTTATCCAGCGCTATATATCCCCAGACTAATTTCAAGCTATTGGCTTTCATCAATGACGACCTTTGTATCCCGGAACAGTATCTGAACCATTAGGATCTAATGCACCCTTCCTCTGCCAGCCATTATTTGCTACCCGTTTATCATTAGAAAGAGAAAGACTAACCTTTTTCACATGCGCCTTTAACATTTGTATAATAGCCAAATGATGTACTTTTTGACTATAGAGGGACCTCTCAAACCTCAACACAAGATAGGAACTTTATAAAGATAAGAGCGGCTATCTTATCTTTAACCTAAATTCTTATTTAAATAGACTAATGTGAAGCATTTTGATTTGAGAGTGCGAAGATATTACTCTCTTCATATTTAAATCCACTATTTCCTTTCACAAATTAACTTACACAAAATCTTGCGATTTATGAGTTAATATTAAGATCTTTTTAATGGAAATATAGAAACTAATGTAATGTTCTGATTATTTATCAAGCACATAGGAAGAGAAAGTCTTTAACCATTTCCACATGCACCTTAAACATTTGTATAATAGCCAAACAATGTTTTGACTATAGAGGGACCTCTCAAATCTCGACACAAGACAGGGATGTGAAAAAGATTAATTCCTTTCTCTTTCTAATTTCAGACTCCCTTATAGCACTTGATAAATAATCGCAACATTACGTTAGTTTCTATATTTCCATTAAATAGATCTTAATAATGACTTGTAAGTCACAACATTTCGCGTAAATTAATTTGTGACAGAAAATAGTGGATTTAAATGTGAAGAGAGTAATATCTTCACCCTCTCTAATCAAGATGCTTCAGAATGGCCAATGTAAATGATATGTATGTGAAAATAAGTAATAAGTTTAAATAAAGAAAATAAAAATGATAACTTTTAAGATTAGAAAAAAGATTATTTTCTAAATGTAAAAACAGTTTAATGAGAGTGGAATTCAGTATAATAATAAGATATAACACAATTAAAGGAATTCGAGTTTAGATTTCCTTCACGAGATAAACGACAAACTATAAAAACAACTCATTAATTAAAATCAAAAAGATAACGTGTGATTTCTGTATGGAGATTAAAATGAAGAATCACCTGAGCGGATGGACAGGAATACTAGCCAATCAACTTCAGATATTGAACAATGAATGCCTCAATACTTGATTCTTGGAGCTTCATCTGTGCACATGGACATATATATTGGAGCAGATCATCTCCCATGGTACAGTGACTTCAAGTGCAGAGAGCTGACCTCTGAACGTATGAGCAGTCAGCTAGGATTCTTACAGGTGATCTAAATTATTATTTATGTACGCCTTCGGCCTTATTAGATTAAATAATTGTATATATGTAAATAGTTAAAACGCTACTAAGGATCGGTCATTAAATTATCTAAATATTAACTGTTTAGTGGTGATTTGTATTATTGGAAAGTACCCTCTTAGATCAGCTACACATAGCAGTAAATAAGAATTTAGGTTAAAGATAAGGCAGCTGCTCTTATTTTTATACAGTTCCCATCTTGTGTTGAGATCCCTCTATAGTCAAAAATCACATAGTTTGGCTATTATACAAATGTTTTAAGGTGCGTGTGAAAAAGATTAAAGCTTTTCTCTTTCTAATTACAGATTTTCTGTGCGCTTGATGAACAATCAGAACGTTATATCACGCTATCAGCGATTGGGAAAATCATATAAATGCTTTCAATCTAAGCCAATATGCTTGTATAAACATACAGAACCGAAACTAGTTCAGTTTCTAACATATGGTATTCAGACACCGGTCCAAGATCCAAAACTCTTCATCGATGGAAGCCATAAACTTGAAACTAGTCTGGAGATATTGGATAGGATAGCACTGGATAGTGATTTACTAATCATCACTAAACGCCATCTGATGATTACTAAAGCTTACAGTAAGTGGTATAGCTTGGTGAAAGAAAAAAAAAAAAGCTGAATAAAGTATAATTAAATTAATAGTCAAAAGACTATTAATTTGTAAACTAATCATGTAAAAAAAAAACTATAGGTAAAAAAATAAAATTGTTAAAAAATTTGAAGACAACAATTGTAATATAAATTCTGAAAACTAACTCCAACAATCAATCAGTTATAATAGATACAAATAATGACGTACAATCAAATGGGTGATGTTTCAATCACCATAAAAATCTCTTCAAAACTTTGGCTCAAATAAGAGAATTCGTATAACGGGGAACTTAAATAGTCTTTTTTATAAACAAACACTGAATCAAGAGAACTGATTTTCTCTAAACAGGTGGTATTAAATAATCATAAAGATAAAAAAAAAGAATTACGGTTTCTCTTTCGTATAAAAATCCTTCAAATCAAAGAATATACTTACCATTGGTAATTTTATGAAAATCAGATGGAAGCTTTCCCGTGACCATGAACTGATAGATTCCAAACTGAGGGCAACAATTGAAATCTCCAGCGAATATTAGTGATATTTCTTGCAATGGATACTAAAATAAAAATGTTAGTATAAAAGTATATTGCATAGGTCTACGCAACGTATGCATACAAATGAAATGAGTTGTGAAAAAACATATAAACGAATTTCTAAAAGGAAAATATAAACATTTTGCAAAAATAATAGTACTTATAATAAATGAAAATATAAACTACGAAAACTGTGATAGATTATTTGAAGATCAGTGATGGGATGTAAAATGGCTTCTATTTTGTTTCCGTACATAAGTCTTATGTCCAGAGACCCTTTTAGCCAAATTATCATTCTCTCCTATCACAGTAGTCATTTTAATCATTACTCCTTATTACCAAATCATTCTCTTTCAACCTGATTAATTTCTTTCTATTTCTGACTGGTATGTGTAATGATAGTGTATGGCTGCAGTTATTGGCCTTTAGCACTTTAAATTATATAGAGGCTATAAAACATGGGATAGCTTATGAACTCGTGCTTGATCAATCTTGAAAAATCGCAGAGTTTAAGAGTGATAACAAATCACAAATAACTATAAGCTATCTCGAATATTATTATACATTAATATATTTTTTATTCTTATATAACTCCAAACTATTTTTTATATATATTTATTTTCTATAATTCTATTTCTTTTTCTCCAATCAATTTACCTATTTATCCGTTTTTCATAATTCTGTATCTCCAATATCTTCTCTATACATTTATCTCATTTTTTGATGTAAAATATTCAAATCTATTAGCTTTGCATATTGTAAAACCATTTTTGCATAATGTGTTTAATGACCTCTCAACACAATCCAATTAAGCTATTTTTACTAATTTGTTTTATTTATATATTGTAAATTTATGTTAATATTCAATTTTATTTACTAGATAGCAATCCTATGTAATTTAAAACAGAAGGAATTTACATCCTAAGCACATGCGCTATAGTGTTGTTATAATAGCGGAACGATGTCTTGTTGAATACTGAGGATACTCTCAAACCAGAGCACAAGATAGAGACTTTGAAAACATAAGAGTGGTCATCTTATCTTTTGTACCTAAATTCAATTATATAGGCCAATCTAAAGATCTTAGTTTGAGAGCGCATGTGCTTAAGTTGTAAATTCTTTCTGTTTAAATTATATACAATCTCTGCGCTAATAAATAAAATTAAATATTATATAATTTCTAATAGTTCGTAATAATAACGCATGGTAAATTGAAAAATTTTTGCGAATGTTTATATATAGAAAGAAATTAATGGATGTAAAATGAATAAAGTAAGATCATGTTCTCAAACTAAGATGCTTTAGACTGACCTATATAATTGAATTTAGATGTAAAAGATAAGATGGCCATTGTTATCTTTTCAAAAGTCTTTCTTGCTTTGGGTTGAAAGTAACCTCAGTACTCAATAAGATATCGATGAGCGATTATAATAACACTACAGCGCATGTGCTTAAATATTGTAAGTTCTTACATATTTTTAATTTCCCTCTTAAAAATAAAATCCATCTCATTTCTCCTTGAAAATCCTCACCTACTGTCAACAAATAATCACCTAAAGCGTATCTATATATATATTAATTTTATCTAAACATTTCTAAGTCATGTGGCCAATCCAAGATACCTTACTTCCAAATATTGAAGCAGATATTATAATCACTTTTCAAATTTTCCCTATCTCATATTTGTTATAAGAGAAGCAGGTAGATTTTAAATCAATCTAATTTTATTTTTAGTTTTTCATCTCAATTCTTTTTCGCAAGTATTTGTGTAATATATTTTATCATTGAATAAAATATCTTATATTCTTTCACTTTTTCACAACAAATATTGCGGTTCATTTCACTGAGAGCCACCTACTGTAAACTTCGGTAAATGATGAATAATAGGTTCTAGTATCAATCAAAGTAATATTAGTAAGATGTACCCAAATATAGTATTGATTGAAAGAAATTAATCAATGAATGCTAACTGCAATAAGTTATAATCTAAGACAGTGGTCTTCAACCCCTGGACCGCATAAGTTTTCTGTCAGTCTGCGCTAGACTGGCAGGAACGTTTGTAATAACAAAATAATAAGATTTTAAACTTTTAATTAATATAAAAAAAATTTATTTATTTTTTCATCGCATTTTTATCTGATTAAAAAAAAAGAAACAGAACGAAAACAAAATCTA
This sequence comes from Epiperipatus broadwayi, assembly GCA_028023455.1. NCBI lineage: Eukaryota > Metazoa > Onychophora > Udeonychophora > Euonychophora > Peripatidae > Epiperipatus > Epiperipatus broadwayi. Next base: position 56,964 of record JAQFVV010007156.1, on the reverse strand, counting down.
ATCAATCATACATAAATTAATTTGTTTTTCTATTTATCACAGATGTTTAGGGGGGGGGGGGGGATGAATTAAACTTTTTATTATTTTTCTAAAAAAATTCAAAATTAAAAGTTTTTTAGATAACTTCATCTTGTATATTTAACATTAAATACAGATATTATTTATCATAATCATTGTCATGTAATTACACTAGCTATAATATTTCCCAACATTCAGATAAATAACATTTTATTCTTGCATGTTTTAACAATGAAATAATAAATGTAGAAATGCAAGCAAATTAATGAGAACGATTGTTATTGTACTGTTTTCTATAGCAGTATGACAGCGCAACTCGAGAAAGAGTATTCAGCATGTGAAGGTAACCAATACCATTACAATACACAGTAACTAGTGTGCTATTTTGGTCAGTTATAACAATTATGCTCATTTAAGGCTAAGCAGTTTACATCTTTAAAAAAATTTATCTGTAAACTTCTGCCAGTCCGCAAAATCTTATCCTTATTTTTGCCGGTCCGCAGGTGTAAAAAGGTTGAAGACCACTGATCTAAGAATTCAGACTTGGTGAGGGGGGGGGGGGAAGGTGCAACCATCCAGTCATCTTTTTATTCTATGCCATAAAATAGATAGTTTAAAACTTTCAAGAATCTAAGTTTTGAACCCAAAGTACTTACTCATTTAGCTAAATAAGTTTAATAATTATTTTAAATTGGAGTTAGCACTTAGTATTTAACATGTTGTTCCTATTATATATCATCCAAATGTCAGCTAAAACAGTTCGTAAAAGATCATTTAAAATTTAACATTTTGTGATACCAATCTTATATATAAAATCCCTATTCTTTCTGTTGTCTGATTCATGAATGCATGTTGGTTCATAAGACTTCCACATGTCAAAATCACAATTGAAAGTTTGGGAAAAAAGGTCTGCCATTAATAAAAAATTCTAGGAAAAAAAATCAGTACATGTGCTTATAACTACAGTATACAACTGAAGGAAGTGTAGTATTTAAATCATGAAGATGATGTGATTACAGTACATAAATTCATGTTTGAAATATGATATTTAGAGAAGGGGGGGAAAAAAAGATGTAATACCACATTTATATTTAGTTTTGGTTAACATATCATTGAAGTCATGTAGTTTGATATCGTGTAGTTCATGTTAATTCTGCCATTAATAGTGGAGTCGGCTAATTTAGAGGCTTCATTTGAATAAGATCATTTTATTCAAAGCAAAAAAAAAAAGTACTAAAGCTTACAACGGCCTTTCAGGCTGGCTACATTTCTCACATTTATTTCTATCATTTACTTAATTTATATAAAATCTTAAAAAAAATTCATTAAAGCAACCAATTAAAAAAAAGACAGCCTTTACATAGGTCGAGTAGATTCGGTGAATATATGAAATGTTAAAATATCACCTGACTTCATCTTTAATAAAATGCTGTTATAGCAGCATAGTTCCCGCCATCTCTATGCCACTTACAAAAGCTTACAGTACATGGCAAAATTATGCTGCATATGAAATGCTTACCAAAAAAAAAAAAGGGAATATTACAAGTGGTTTAGTTCACATCCGCAATCAATTGATAATCCAATTTGAATGGAATATTAATTTAAAACAGTTCACCTTTTCAATCATACCACAAAATCATTTAAAACAGAGGGTACATTTTTAAAACACCCATAAACCAATGTTAACATACGATTAGTATAAAATGGTTCGCTTCCACACCCAATATGATGAGCCAATTTTCATAGAGAGTTAATTTAAAATAGTTTATTTCCTCACCCAATAATACGAACCAGTTTTAACAAAGGATTGATTAGTTTAAATCAGTTCCGTTCCACAAACAATAAGGCAGGCCAATTTTAATAGAGAATTAATTTAAAGCAATTCACTTTCTCAATAGGATGAACTGATTTTGGCTGAGGACTATCTTAAAATAGTACCCTTTCTAAATCATAAAATAAAGCAATTTTAATAGAGGATTTGTTTATCATAATTAAAAATAAAATCCCAGTTATTAATTTTATTTTAAAAGAATCTCTCTCTTCTTCAGAAAACAAAACAAAAAATCAATATTTATTATTAGAAAAAAACAAAGAAAGACAGAGAGAGAGAGAAATTAGTAACATTTCACATGACCAACAATATATTATATAATCTTAACTTACACATTGTTAATTCATAAACAAATTCTTCTAATTTTCCTTACTTTTATGCGATTCTAAAAGCTTATACTAGATGACATAAAACTAAGAAGAATAGAAAATATTGCTAATGCATTAGCATTGTGTAAGCTAAAACCATGTGATGTATTGTTGTTCATATGAAGTATTGTTGGTTTTTTTTTTTTTGATATGTCAAATGCATTGATCAGGAAGCGAACCCGGGCCAGCCGCTTGGAAGGCAGCTATGCTAACCACTAGGCCACCAACGCTTGACTAAAGTATTGTTGGTTTTGCACTAATTCTAGCCAAAAAATAAATATGCCTAAGTTTATAAAAAAAAACTAAGATCACCATAATATATAGCAACTGAATTAGTTTTAGATCTATATAATTAAGCAATTAAATAAGCTTGAATTGAAAAAATGAAGTTTTCAATATAGACTGTCATCTTGATAGTATAACAAAGAGTAAAAAATTGCTATTAGAAGAAAGGTGCATTAGATCCCCCTCCTCCGCCCGCCCGTAAAAATCAAAGTGTACAGTTAAAAAAAAATCTAAAAAGCTTCTCACTGATGAAAATCATAAGTTAGAAAAAAAACCTGGCAATATTTAGATAGGGCAGCAATGGGATAAGGATTTATTAAGCACTATGGTATCTGTTGATTACTAAGACTTACATTAGATGGCGATAAAGTAGGGATAATAGAAGAAATTGCTAATGAACATAATATTATTGCAAATTTATATTTTCATTTTACTTACATAAAATATTTTATTAATTAATAAAATTAAAATGTTATGGCAATTTAGTTTTATTTGATGTTGCTCACAATTCTAAAAATAAAATATGTCATATGTCAAGTTGATATTCTTAAAATCTCATTATAAGATGTAAATTGTATCTGTTATTCATTACTTACTAATTTAAAAAAAAAAAAAAGCTTTTACCTGTCGTTTATAATGTTGAACAACAATTTCAATATGCCTCATACAAATGGCTGCTTGCATTATTCGAATATGGTCTGCATAAGGAGCGTAATAAAGATGTGTGTTTGCAACGCATAAAATTTTGGAGCTTACAGTTAAACACTTCAAGATAATCACCTGAAATATTAAACATTTACTAATTAATGACATTTATACACATTTTTTTTAAAATAGTAATAATAAAAATAGATCTTTTTGGATATTAATTATTTCATTTATAATAATAATAATAAAATAATAGTTTTTACTTCACCTTTGATTAGTAATTAATTGAGATTGCGCTTTACGCAAAAAAGTGAAGCTTGTCTAACTCTTACAAAGTTATATGGCTTAGCGCTTTCGGAGACCTTGAGTAGTTATGAATATTGAGACTCAAGGTCTCCGAAAGCGCTAAGCCATATAACTTTGTAAGAGTTAGACAAGCTTCACTTTTTTGCGAAAGCCATACTCATTAATGAACAATAAAAGTGTTACCAGACTGAACAACTATCAGAGGATGCGGTTTTTCTTCTTATTTTACCCTTTAGCTACAAATAATTCGATACCTATCTCCTAACCAATATTTGAATGGCTAGCTAGTTTAGTTACGGGCTGCTACCTACAACCAAAAATATTAAGTTTCTTATAACTGAAAAAAATTTCAAAGTACCTTCCCCATCCAGATTCAAGGAGCAAGTTGTCAGCATGGTGGGAAGACGTGCTAATTACAACACTTCTTTATTTAGGATATCCATACATGTAATTTTGATTTAAATGTGTTTACACTTCCTATTAATTCAGTAATAGTTTTTTGTTTTCCTTAAAGTCCAAGATTTTGTTGCTATGTCTGAAAGAAAAGCTAAATCAGATATTCAGCTACGATCACCAAGTTTTTCATAAGTTTTATCAGGAAGAAGCTCTAAAAATCGTTGTAGGACTTCCTTGCTAAGCCGTTGAACTTCAGAATATAACATTAATGTACCCTTTATAATCAACATCGAGTTCTTTAAATACTCTGCTTTGAAGGGGTCTGGCACAAATAGAATTTACAGTTTTTGAAACAACTTTCATGATGTGTTCACAATGCGGCACTTTTGTATGATGTAATGGTAAATGGAAAAAGTATGGAAATTCAGCATCATTCTTACATAATGTGATGAAGCCACCACCAGAACTAATTATGGCAGGTCCACCATTATAAACACAATTGAAAGGGGAGATAATTTCTTTAATGTGGTTTTTAATAATATGGCGTATATTCTCTCAATGTGTATTTCTTTTTAATGATAAAACTGACAGTATACATTCTTTTAATGAGCAATCGTTAAAGACTATCCTTATAAAAATATTTATTTGAGTTATATTGCAAATGTCTGTTGATTCATCACACAGTAAACTTAGAAAAATGTATTTTTGTAAATCATTTTTTGCTTGTGTTCTGATATTTTCAGAAGTTGCTTCTATTCTATGATAGTGAAATAAAATGGTGGAAAGGAAAAAATAGAGAAATAGAATGAGATCTGAAGAAGACTACGAGAAGCAGTCGAAACTGTAATTATGATAATAAATATTTTTGCTTAAAAGGTGTAAGACTAATGATTTTTAAAAAGATATATTGTTATTCTATGAGTTATTGAATTTCTGAATAATTGAACTTTTTGAATAACTGACATAATTTTATTCTTATTTGCTTCTTTAATTGTTTTTTGCCATCCTCAAGAGGTTTTTTGTGCATTGAAAGTATTACCTGCAATCTTAAATAACGCAATAGTAGCAGCTTTAGTTTTATTCATGGACCTAATAAACATCGATAATGGACAACTATTGCGATTTTCAATCCTTTAACTTTAATTTTCTTAAATTGCTGTTAGAGAGATATTCAGTATCATATTTTTCATGAACTGTTGTAAAACGTTCTTTGTTGCATCTCCCCCACCTCCAGCAATTGTTAAACCACAAATGAACAAATACATTTTCTCTTAAAATAAATAAAAAAATATCTCTCTTTCTATTGCAGGTGAAATTGATAGTTGTATAGACATCTATTTTCTTTTTCTTTCATTCATATGCAAACATAATTAATATAACTACAAAATAATTATTAATATATTAACAATTAACATACATAGAACACGCATATATTATTATATTTGGATGAAACTACCAGTCAGTTGCCACACAACATCGAAAATTTGCTTTATGTAAAGAAATATTACAAAACAACTCAACTGATTGCTCTCTCGGTAACTACATTTTGGTGTTGTGCTTTGATGGTACAAATGGTGACCTGCTTGGAACTGCTGCATCATCGAGTTTGTGTAATTCATAAAACGAGCCACAATAAAAGGCTGTGCGAGCTATGTGTGACTCATAAGTTATGGGTTGGGCATTTCTGCTCTACAATGTACTACTGGAGAAAGCTTTGCCCTGCAGGTGTTACGTAAAGATTATTTTACCTTTCATCTCTCTCTCTATACACACACATATATATTTATATATACACATTCACAACATCAGGTATTATTTTTAAATTCTACCCACCTGTAAACTTGTTTTTTTTGTTAAAACGGATTCCATCAATTTCGGATTTTCACTCATTTGTTCAAAAAAGTCTGCAAAATTGTCATCATTGGTTAAAGTTTCTGCTAAATGGATATCATGAGTTGCTAATAACCTAATAAAGTATAGAGAAAAAATAGTTAACGTAAAAAGTTATTATGAATGACTGATCACATTAAAGTACTATCAACTAGCTCATTATTTAACTAAGATATTATAGAATAGGCAAATTCTGAATTGTGTTATTACAATAAAAGGCTCACAGGACAAGACCTAGAGGCATCCTATTCATCAGCGTTGCCATGCACCAACCACATTCTATTTAATACAATTTGATTATAATATAATCTCTCATATCTTAATTAAACAATGAACCAGCAGAGGGCACTTACATGCACTCATTTAAAATATTCTAAGATATAACCCTATAATATATTAATTTTAAAAAAATAAATCAAAATGCCTAAAAATTTAAGACTCAATTTAAAAAAAAAAAAAATCTGGAACATAATTTTTATCATTATTAATACAATGTTTCAAAATTTTGATAAAAAATTTTTGCAATGTACTTATTTTGGTAAAATAATGTTTTTCACATGGATGATATATATATAAAGATCCATTTATAGGCTAATAAATATTTCAAACTTTTAAGATAAAATTAATGTTTTTTTATAAAAGTTTAATATAATTTATTATATGCAATGCCTTGAAAATCAAAAAAAAAAACAAAGTTTGTTAAATCTAAAGTTCGTTTTTATCACGGTTTTAAAACGTAAATTTGGTTCATAAATCTTGAATATTATAAAATCTAAAATGTTAGAATAATTAGTTTAACACTCAACTAATGATCTTGAATATGATTTCCAATTGATTAAATAAATTTGTATATAAAATGCATTTTTGTTCAGAAAAGATACAGGGATAGAAGATATAAATTATACATCTCTCAATTATTGTTAATGATATATATAGAAAAGAAAGTTAATATTTGTTTTATATAAAATATTTGGTGAAGTAAATCAACTTATTTTAAAGATATTTTTGTTAAGGAAAGATATGAGGGGATACCCAATAATAACTGGTATCTTTCTCCGGAGGGAGAGTGCAATATAGTACATGCTTCTACTGCTAGATGCCTCCCTTTCCCCCTGTAAATCTTCCAAATGTCATCATCCAGAGAAGTTCGTAATAAACAGACATTATACATGCAAGTTCTAAAAAGTATGTGTAATGCGGTAAAAGGAAAAAGTTCCGATTTGTGTCAAAGTGGGGAGTGCATGCTTCACCACACAATGTACCAGTGCACAAAGCCTTGACTGTGATACAAATTTTAAATAAAACAGTATGATTTTGCTTATCCGTCAGCCATGTTTTCCCATTGTTGATCCATGTGACTTCTTTTTATTCCATCCAATGGAAAATTTCTCAAAAGAAAAAAAAATGGCGAAGCAAAGAGGACACTGCTTCAAATGGGTAATACTTTGAAGGAGATTCAATTTATAAAATCTAAAAATCAATATGCAATTTTTATTACAAAATTCCAGTTATTTTGGGGTACTTCCTTGGATAGATTATAAACAGATGTTATTTAAGGAATATGTATACGAATCAAAAAATATTTATAAGATTTAATAATCTTATGGATGAGATAGATATAAAAAAAAGTGTAAGACGGAAATATAAACTAACACGAGTGTTTTGAAAATGATGGAATTAGCACCGGTAGCTAGATTTGTTTATGAGAGAAAATAAATCAATGAAGTAGAAAATATTTGCAAGATTTAATGATATTTCTATAGAAAAAGAATAGACATAGAAAAGTGTGTGTGGCAGGATGTAGAATATCTCCTCTTTTGATAAAAAAAAAAAATACTTAAATGATTTGTTTTCATAATGATGACAAAGGTTGCTTAATGCTTTCTAGTCCTTTTTTGTTTTGTTTTAGAATTATTTCAAAATCGTTAAAAAAATAATCTACGCTTTATGACTTGAATTTACTGCTTTTAATAATCTTTTATTTACTTAATTTCAACTGAACATCATATGATCACCATTACCTATGCTTACACAAGTTGTTAAAACAGTGACGCTCTCCATACAGTAGTGGCATCTAGTGCATGCCATAATAATCAATGGATGCAAAAAGGTTTGTGCATAAAATCCACAAGCAAGAAACTAGCCTGGGAATATTGGATGAGTATGTACTAGATAGGGATTTTATGCACAAACCTTATTGCATCTTATTGATTACTATGGCTTGCACTGGGTGGCACTACTGTATGGAGAGTTATCTGAGAATAGTGGCTGCGAGATTCCTGGCTCCAAAAAAGGAGATGCCAGAGTGCATCACATCACTGTTTTAGTTTCAACAGATCTATGGACTTCATTGGGCAACTTAATTTACTTGAATAAAATATAATTCAAGCACATCAAATAACAGCACTGATGAAGACAATAGTTCAATCAAAACTACAATATAAAAGTACTTAGTACTAGTATATAAGGATTAAATTTTGATGGAGTTTATATTGTTGATAATAAAACTTGTATTAATAAGAATGTAAAAGAATTTAAGCAGAATTATTAGAATCAGTGGAATATTTGCAATGTATATAAATGTAAAGAAAACATTGAGAAAATTATGTATTAAGATGAAACATTAAGAAATAGCATTGGCTAGAAGATGATAGAATAGTTTTAACTACTTCTGGTTTGTCGGCGTCATTTGCGCCCTTCGGTGCTCATTTGATGATGTGCTATTTTCTTTCTTTGCTGACGTAAAAAGTATAATGATGACGTCGAAGAAAATATGGCTGTTTTTAGCTGTATATGTTAGCTTTCAAACGATCTTTATTTCAAAAAAATCGGTCGAAATTTAGATTTTTGGCGAATTTTTTAATCAACCACAGTATTTAATTTTTTTGTTTTTTTGGTAATTTTTGTACTTATCATGAAACGATAAAAGACATAAAATGTTTTACGGCTGCAAGTGAAATTTTCTTCGGTATTATTCTCAAACAAGGCTTACAACAGACTAAGAACGTAATTATTCGTAAGTAAAATTTCTTAATTTTTTTTTTAATTTTTTGAAAAAATATATTTTTTATTAATTTTAGTTTGTAATTAGTGAGTGCTAATTTGTAATTATATATTTATTTATTTATGCTCATATACAATTCATATCTATCGTAAAATTGGTGTGTGTGTAATTATATATTTATGGTCGTATAGAATTCATATTTATCATAATTTTCTAAAGGTAGTTTGTAATACATTTATTTATGTTCACATAGAATTCATATTTATCGAAAAATTAGTGTGATTTAGTTTGTAATTATATATTTACTCATATAGAATTCATATCGTAATTAACTTATTAGTATATAATTCATATCGTAATTTTCTAAAGTTCTATGTACACTAATCCTCATATTTTTATAAAAATAATGATTTTCAAAAAGTATACTTTTTGAAAACCATTAATTATGTTTATATTATATAGTTTACAAGCAATGAGTTATAAAACTAATAAACAAATGTATACAGACAGACATTGCATACACAAACATATAATCCAATTCTGATTCTTGTTTATGTTTATGCTTGATCATGCTTTGCTTTTGCTATATGTTTCATAACATTATTTTCAAGTCTATAGACTATATGCAAATAAATTATATCTGTGATACAATAAATATAACAAGATAGCATAAACTTCTGTACATAAAGAATATAAACATCACTGGGGATCACAAAGAATATAAACATCACTATTGTACACTCAAAAAATATAAAATGAAGAGATGAAACTCATTTTATCAGTGATATAGAAAGTAGCCTACAATTTCTAGTTTTAGACAGACAAGAAGCCAATTGCTATGATGATTTCTTTTGTATCTTTTATTAGGATGAATCTTTTTCTTTATAGACGCCTTTGACATTTAGAACATTTGGGGTACAAGATAGAAATGAACAAGTCATATCCGACTTTGTTTGGAGATTGTGAAGCTATGGATTATCTCAGGTAAGACATATTATACATGTTTAGAAAGATAATTTTGTAAGGAATAGAAAGAAATTATCACTGAAGATGTATTTTGAATTTTAGTTAATGTTAATTTCCAAATTATGAACAAACAATAAAATAATAATTATTTCGAATGTGAAAATTTCTTTTTTCCTTATTTTTTATATAGTTATCACTATTTATTTTATGCTTATTGTTTTTCTTAATTTTTCTAGTTTCTAGCAATGTAATTGTTTTTGTTCTAACATAATTAAAACTGAAGTTATTATGAAAATTGTGTCTCAGGCCAGTATTTTAAAAAGTTCAATATGGCAGCTTGAAGCTGAAGTAGTTAAGATTTTAAATATTTGGATGTTGGGTATAACTATAAAAAAGAAAATAATGAGAATTGTTGTAGCTAAATAGTTGTTTTTTTTTTAATTAAAAAAAAATTTGAATGATTAAAAGTTTTATAAGAAGTAAATGACAGACTGATTCATGATCCATTGATCCTAAGATTTATCACTGCACTAAAGCATATGAGGCAATAGGCTTTGAATAAGGATAGATTATTTTGGGGTCCATGAGATGCTTGTTAAATGTTTTATGTGGGATATTGCTTTATATAGAGAATAAAAAATTAGAAAAAGGAGAAGACTGAAAGAGTTGATGATATGAGCTGAAGAAGAATAAAAAAAAATACATTGGAAGGATAAGATTAGCAATATATATGTATTAAAAACTAATAAATTAATGAGAATAAAAACTATTTATTGAAGGATAAAGGGAAATTGGATTGAGCATGTACTTTAAGGCAAAGAAAATATAAAGATATGTTGAAAAGTGAGAAAGTAAAAGAAAAAAGAATAGCAGAAATATTCAATATATGATTTTAAAGAGTAATGTAAAAGATCTTAAAAAATAACACTGCTAAAATTAGTAGAGAACATTATTTGAAGTGAAAGTCAATACTTTTAATAACATTTTAAAGGATATATTCTTAACTTAGAATGTCTTTCAATATCGTTTGATATATAAGATCTATCCCTCTCTGATTCAGTCTTGCCCATTTGTATAATTCTTCATCATATATTTTTTTCTTGGAAAATAACATATAAGAATCCATTGCTGAGTGATACTTCCTGTATCAAAAAGTAACCACCGTTTCATAAATCATGATTTTATTTTATATTCATTATATTGGCATTCATCAGACCTCTCTCAATTCTTCTGGATCTTGTATATTCCAGTTAAAAGTAGCTAAATAGCAATTTAAAGGCCAATATTCATCAGTCACCTAAATTGGCTACAATTGTCATTATTCAAAATAAATTCTTATTATGCTTTAGAGTAGTAACCAATTAAAACTAAGTCTCAAGCTCAAATCCAGATTTAAATCCCAGATTATTACGACATTTCAGACTTTCTTTCTTAAATCATCCTCACCTCCACTTAACCATTCCATTGTCTAACTTAGTAGTTTGCTGTTGTTTCACAGTACTCAACCATACTAGATTATTCCCTCAATATTATATTATCGACAATTTCCTATATTCCAGAATTATATGATATTTTCACTTATATGTTTATCTCCTTGTGATATTCCCTTATATCTTTTAACTATATCTCACATTGCTACTTCTACTTTCTTTAATTCTTTGCAATTATTCTCCATATATCAGATTCATATAAAATGCTTTTTTTTTTTTATATTCCATGTTTCCAAGAGATTGTAAAAGACCCAGAAAGAGACCACATGTGAGGTGGATGGATGAAATAAGAAAGCGTGCAGGGGTGATGTGGAGAAGAGAAGCTAAAGATCGGAGAAGATGGATTGAAATTGGAGAGACTTCATCCTGCAGTGGATTGATAATGGTTGATGATGACATATATATATTATTTGATTAAATACAGGTATAATTTATATACTTGGAGTTTTAGATGTAAATTATAAGGGACTTGAATATAGACTGTCAAGCCCCAATTATCCACTCAATCTCATACAATCGATATACATGAGCACATACATGAGAAAAGTTATCTCCAATATATTTATTTAGTGCTGAACCAGCACTCATCAGTTGGTCCAGATCATTTCCCATTGTGACAGTCAGATGATGTATGTTGGTTTAACCCAGTTCGAATACTAGGCGAAAGTACCTCGAGGCCATCCATATGCGAGATATTAAATCAAGAATACTATGACCTCTGACCGGTTCGCCTATTCTCGAGGCTAACTGCGAACCAACAACATTATCTGAGACACGCATAAATTATTTTCTCACCGACCCAAAGCTTAGCATCAGCGGAGAGAAACATGGACGGGAACACCTACGGAGCTAAATAGATAAGTGTGCAATAAAAGTACTAAGAAACGTGTCTTGCGTGCCTGGATCATTGGAAAAGTAACATAAAGCATTAGAATAAAAATAGCAAACTCAAGCTTGTTAGTTAAATAAGATATTTAATTAATGACTTTAAAATATTAATAATGATTTAATGGCCTCCGCTATTCCCCTAAATTAATGAAAAACTAATTAGACAATGAAAACAGATTAAACGATATAATATTTTTGCGGTCTAAGTCTTTTCTTCCCAATTTTAATAAAATTGTCAACTCGAATCTCCTCGATAAAGTACAATAGTAAAAATCTTTCGCAAAGCATTTTCTAATTGCTTTGCGCTAAAAACAGACAGTTTAAAAATTATTTAAAACGTATATAGCTAAATCAGATATACGTAATAAGCTACTGGCGGACAAAAGAGGCGTTATCGAGGAGATCAAGTTGGCAAACAAAGGAAACTTACTCGTATGGAATTTAGAAACATAAATAAAATTGGAAAGAGATTTTAAATGAAAAAATTAACTTTTAAACTTAACCGCAATGGAATACAAAATATTTATACATGTTAGTAATGAAGAATAGCGAAGGAAAAAGGGTTAAATATATAGATAGATGATCACACAAATATATATTTAAGACTAGTCTAATAAAAATGGTTACATTACAAATATCATTAAATAAAACAATTCATAATATAATTCAATTAAGAAAGGTATGAACAAAAGGGTAGAAAGTAAATAGTTCAATGGAGGAGAGATATGATTACCATCCTGGTTCCTTGGTCATGTTTCCTACGGCGTTCGTGGCTTGATCCGACCATCGATAGGTATTTGCCCGGACAAGGAAAGTGGAAATAAGTAGCATGCTTTTATGAAAAGTCCTACAGACACGGCACAGAGTTCAGATGACTATTGAGTGGATACTAAGGCATTTTGATGGTATTTAGGAACCTCGGCGATAGGCAAAGCTATTTATTTGCCTAGCCAAGCATAGTAGAATCCATCAAATTCATATGACTTTTAGCTTGAGCATGTTCAAACTTCTCCATGATTTTGAAGACGACAGTTGTCTAACTTTTTGGAATAAAATCTCCACAAGCAAAATCTGAAAGAGTTCTCCAAAGAGAAATCTGAATGCCAGCAAGAAAATTCTGAATAACCAAGTCTTTTGTTCTCACTTTTATTTATACCCTCTTTGTCAGCTACCTTCTATTGTTTGTATGATCTTAGATCTTGATAAGCCCCACCGCGCTCCTTTGTTTCAAGGTAACATTTTCTAAAAATAACTTTTACTTTTTTATTCTAAATTTCTTTCTTTAAACTTTGAATTTTATTAATTAAAAAAGAAAGAGAAGGCCATCTTTAATTTGACTTGAATGGGCTCACTAATTAAAACATACATTCCTTTAGAAAATGTTGGTGGGCTTATCTCAAAATGAAATCATACGCCATATTTTAACAAGATTTTAACAAAAAAATATATTATTTCTTTTAATAAAATAAGCATTTTATTTCAGCAGAATTTTGCATTAACTCTTATATATATATGCTTAATGTAAATATATGTTTGACTAATAGGTTTTACAAGTAATTTTTATTAACAGAAATCTAATCTTAGAATGGAATTTATTTAACACGAAATATTTAAATGTAAATACAAATTTAATAAACATAATTAATTTTAGCTTTAATGCAAAACCCTGCTGATATTGGACTATAAACTTAATTCAGGCCTACAATACTAATTAAGTTTATAGGAGGCTGTGAAGCATGGATCGGACTTCAGATCCATTGCTTCATTTCCCAATAGTTAGTGAGCAAAAAAAAATGTTAAAAAAAATGCTGTTGCTTCAGGTCAGAGGTAAAAATTTTGTGCCAGGTGAGTTCAAGCCTACTCTTTATTTGCTGTAATATTTAATTTTTACTAACAGTCTTTCTTTCTTTTACTATATAACTAACGGTTTATCCATAATTCAATCTCCTGTATCTTAAATCGAGTCCGTGTTGTTTTTAGTCTAACAAGTTATATTTATCTTTTTACTTTCTAAATTTTCCGGGGTTCGGTGGTACATAAGGTTTTAAGTTTCTGGCATTGTATACTCCTTTTATGCCATTACTATCTTCCAAAAGGAAAGCATTTCTCCTGCATTCCTTTTTCAATGTGTATGGCCCTTGATATATTGGGAAAAACTTTTTGAATTCTTTCCGCGATGTATTACTTGGCCTAGGGTCTCTCAGCCATACTTGCTCCCCTTGCCTGAATTGATATTGCTGGTTTCGTTTTTTATTTTTCCGGTGCAGCGCTGCCCGTTTTAATCGTTCATATGCTATCTTTTGATCTTGTAGTTTATCTATCTTCTCCTCTTCCATTGGCATTTTGGTTTTAAATAACTGAGGACATTCTTTCCCATAATGCAGGTGAGTTGGAGTAAATCCTGTCGACTCATTCATTGTGTTGTTAATATATTGTACCACCTTTTCAGTTTTATTTACCCAGTCCCGATGGTTGGTTGGTATATATGTCCTAAAGAGTCGCCCTATTTCTCGCATGACTCTCTCACAAGGGTTAGCCTGTGGATTTCTAACGGAAGTTAGCCTATGATGAATTCCTTGTTTAGCCATCCATGTCTTCCATTCTTTGGATGTAAACGCTGTGCCATGATCAGATATCACTATCTGAGGTTTTCCAACTTCCGGCAACTGTTTTTCCCGAAGTGCCTTTATTGCTCCTCTAGAGTTTGCTGTCCTTACTGGGTATGCTTTCACGTACTTTGAAAACACATCATACGTGACAAACAGATACTGGAATCGTCGAAACATCGGTAATGGGCCATAATGATCTACAGCTAGCAGCTCATTTGGTTTAGATGCGAGGATCGGTTGTGGCTCTCCTGCATACGATCGATTTGGTGCCTTGCTCCGAGCACAAATCTCACAGGTTTTCAACACATGTAAGATCTGTGAATACATCCCTGGCCAATAAAATTGACGTTTTATTGCTTCTTCTACTTTCCGAGGACCATAATGTCCCACCGACTGATGGATGTGGGTAATAATTTGGTTTCTCAATTTGTGAGGTATTATGACTTTCCATGGATTGTGAGGGCTTTTGGTATTAATCTGAAGGATCCCATCTGTGATTCTGTATTGATTATAGTGCCTACTGGCTGCCATCTTAGATGTAATAATGTTAATTATTTTCTTATATTGAGCATCCTGGGCCTGCCAATACGCTAAATTCTGGAGGTGAGATTCCACTGTGCTTCCTGCTGTGGTTGTCATTATCTTCATTGTCTGGTTTCCTAAATCTGGATTCTGAGCAGCCATGGGCACAGGGTGGCGGCTTAAAATATCAGCCACAATATTCTGTGATCCCGGGCAATAAATGACACTATACCGAAACTGTTGAAGAATCAGGCTCCACCTTATCAATCTGTCATTGTTTAAAAAGCTCTTGTTCAGAAATTCCAAACATTTGTGGTCAGTTATGATTACCACTTCTGATCCCAACAAAAACTGTTTCAGTTTCTGGCATGCCCACACTATTGCTAATGTCTCCTGCTCAGTTGTTGTATAATGCTTTTCTGCCCCTCTCAACGTCCGACTAATAAAGTACAACACTTGATGCTCATTTTTATCACCAATTTGAAACAACACAGCACCCAAGCCTTGCCTACTGCTATCTGTTTGAAGGTAAAAGGGGCGGGCAAAATCCGGATGGTATAACATTACTGTTTCCAAGAACTTATCTTTTACTTTAGACATTTCTTGCTCATGCCTCTCTTTCCATTCCCATTTTTTACTACTCTTCTTTATTAATTCAATTAGCTGCGTGGTGTCATAAGCAAATCTAGGATAGAAGCGGTGATAGAAATTACACAATCCTAGAAATGCTCGAACCTGCTTCTGGTTGGTGGGAGTTGGAAAATTCTTTATAGCTTCTATTTTTGCAGGATGGGGTTTGACACCTTGACTATTTACAACATGGCCCAAAAATTCAATTTCTTCCACTGCGAAAAAACTCTTTTCCATGTTGATGGTTATATTTTCAAGTATGCATTCACGAAAGAAGCTTTCCAAATGACGCAAATGCTCATCGATGTCTTTTGAGGCGATCACGATATCGTCCACGTAACAAACCATGTGTTCCTGTATTTGAGGAGATAAAACATTCTTCAAACATCTCATGAGGCCTGCTCCACTGTTAATTAAACCGAATGGAACCCTCTTGAACACGTGAGTCTGGCCATTGTAACGAAATGCCGTATACTTTCTATCGCGGTGGTCCAACGCCATTTGCCAATAACTCGCTGTCATGTCCATGGTCGAGAATACAGTCTTCCCTGCAAGCTGCACAAACGTTTTGTGCATTGGTGGTGGCACATCATGTTCCGGAATGGTCACATTATTTAGGCGGCGCGCATCCAAACACAAACGCACATTTCCATTTTTTTTCTTGATTACAATCAATGGATTATTGTATGGCGAAGGGGCCCGTTCGATAATATCCCATTCCAGCATCTGCTTTATTTGTTTATCCACTTCCTCTTTGTATTGGAACGGGATAGGGTAAGTTTTTGTTTGCTGGTACGATTCCTCTCTAAGCCTAATTCGGTGAGTATACCCTCTAATTTTCCCTCCCTGGTACACCAGAAAATACCGCTGTGTATCTTTGTAAAATTTGTTGCAACTGCTGACTATGCTCCTTATTCTTAATCATTGATATGCCAACTTTTTGTTTTATCATTTCCTCATCGATCGCTTGTACAACACAACTGCCAATGGAGTGATTATCTTGACCCACTGTTGTAAATGGGACTTGTATGTCTTCTAACATACATTTCTTCGTTGGGTAATGTATGATCCCTTGATACTGCTGAAGGAAATCTGAACCTAATACTAAGTCATACAACAACCCCTCCATTACTAAGAAGGCATGATTAAAACATTTGCCGCTAATTGTAATCTCAAACCACATTTGGTATCGTTCACTATTCATTTTTCTTCCATTCGCCAGTGTTAACTGGATAGGGCGCATGGGAAACTTTAAGTATCTTGGGTTGCTTTCATATTCTGTGGCTAGTTTTTTTGATACAATAGATACTTGACTGCCTGAGTCAACTAATGCTTGTATTTTATTGTCATTTATGTTTACTTGAATGACTGGGTTTGCATTTGTGTGTATGTCTTCTTCGTTATCCTTTTGTTGTACAATTGCTGTATGGGATGGCACAGCTTCCCTATTTTCTACTCTTGACAGGTTTGTACTCTTTTGTTTGGTAGATTTATTTTGAAATTTTACCTCCTTTTTATTTCTGTCTTCATCAAGATTTTCATATTCGATAGCTGTTAGTATACGAGTTGTACCTTCAATATCTTGCTCTTGACTGCTTATCAATATTTCCCTTATCCAGGGTGGCATGTTGTGCCTAATCATCCTTACTATCTGCATTTCTGGATAATTGAATGCACTTAGTGCTTTTATTCGATTTACCTGTCTAACAAAAAACTGAGCATAAGTCTCTTGATGGTTAGCCGGGTATCTTTCATGCATTATGGAATACATCAAACCTTCCTGCCGCTCTGCACTCCAATACATCGACATCACTGCATTCTCATATTCCATAAATGTTTGTGGTTGTATTGACAGAGTGTTCCACCAGTCTCTGGCAGATTCTTTTAAATGATGACTGGAGATCGCCACTTTTTCTTGTTCCGTCATATTCTGGAATTGAAAAAACATTTTGAGACTGTCTAGGTGGTGTCTAGGGTTTCCACCCGGTTCCCCTCTAAAACATTGGATATGGACAAACTTTGCCACAGGAGATGTCACCAGATTAATTATTATTGGCGTAAGGATTTGGTTGACTTGTTGTGCCTGGATTGGGTTCAGCGGTTGACAATTGTTCATTTCCTTTCTATACTTATTCATCTGTCCATTCTCTTCTCCATCCTGTATTTGATCCTTGACTGACATGTCCAAGGTATGCATATCCTTTCCTAATTCATTATCCATCAATGATTTAAGTTGCGTATCATCTTGTTTCTGTTGATGTTGCCATTTTAACTGAGTATCCTCATCTGGCAATACTTTTGTTCTGGTAGTATGTTGTTGATGGAGACCCATGTTTTCCTCCAAGCGGTTCAATCTTTGTGATGTAATTTTCATAACTTCTTGGAACATGGTCATCATCATTTTTCTTTTTTGTCTCATTTCTGTGATGAGATCTTCCAAATTGTATTTTTGATCACTATGAGTAGATGTTGCTGTATTTGGAAGGTTGAGCACTACCTCCTCATCGCTGTCATAATCTTCATCTTTCTTCTGTTGTTCCATTTTTGCCTAATATTGGCTATTTTGTTATATAACAATCCCACCTTATTTGTAAAACGTATTTTAGTCTTTTATAAACAATGTAGATAAGTATATTATATCATGTGTCTAGGAGCTATATCCTTCTGTATATCAAAAATTTTTTTACTTCTTTCTAAAATAAATCAGTATTCTAAGTTCTTTATTTTATATAACTATCTGTTTTATTTGTATGTTTTCAGAAATTAACTTTGCCTATCTCACGAGGTCCTATCTTAAACCTATGCCTATATGTATCTGTTTGTACATGAAAAAAAAAAAAAAAATCCTGCCGTGTCTGTTTTTAATATTTATACTACATATTATTCTCCTCACTTTATTTTATTTGTTATATTTCATTTAAATATCACTGCTATTTTGTCACAATATAATTAAAATAATACACTTACAGCTTGACCTGGCTTTCTCTGACACCTGAAACAACTAAAAAATGCATTTACATTAATATACAAGTATATATATATCGAAAGGAATATGTGAGCAAAAATATACATAAGTCATGTTTAAAAATTATTTTGGCTCACTAAGCATACATTTTTATTTTGATCATCTACCTCCTATGGTTTGTTTATTTGTAATCCGATATGAGAGATTGCACTTGCCGACAAATTTATTTGAGAAGGGCGCCAGTCGACAAGACAATGGCCATATCAAATATACATATTAATGGATAATGATCCAAGCACACATTGATAAGGTTTATAAAGTTTAAATGCGATTAAAATTTATTTTGAGTTTCACTTCACTTTCAAAAAAAAATCTCTGCATGAATAAGTAAATGGTATTTTAAATGACAATATTAATTAAGTCTAAGACGAATAACAACTAAGTAAGGTAACATGTCTGACCTGGGTTCGAAACCAGTTACCATTTTGGTCAAGACACACAAAAAAATCAATTTAAACAGCCTAAAGTACGATTAACAAAACAAAAAAAAATACACAAAAAAAATAAAAGTAAAATCCCATGATAACCGCCACTCCGAATTATGAACCTGGGATCGAAACCAACTACCATTTTGGTCACAACCCGAAATAGATTAACAATTATCAAGCAATTTTACAGAATCACGCATTGAGATCAAAAACTGTTTAAAAAACATTTATATAAAAACGGGTTTTACCAAACTATAACGAAGTGTATACCATATACACCCATATATATGAATATGTACTTCATTAAATAAGCATATATATGACTACATATAAATATACAAACAGATATACCTATACAAATATTTCTTTTATTATCATGTACATGATTTTATTAGAAAGATTTGTCATATTGCAGACCGCATACTCCTATTATTTCAGGCTAGTAAACGCTGGTCGCAAATATAACAAGGAAGCAATGATTGCAGACGTAGACCTATTATTTCAGGCTACTCAGCAATCCTAAACTCTAAAGTGTAAGGGGTCTTCACCTAAACGGTTACTAAGGGGGTCTTCACCAAAAACGATCACTAAAAAACAAGGGCTTCACCTAACGGTTACTCAAAGGGGTCTTCACCTAACGGTTACTCAATAAATGATTCAATAGCATAATCCGAATTGAGAAAAAAATCTTAACTAAAGGTGGCTGACTTATATGTTATACAAAAATATATCTTATATATATATCTTTATTAAAACGATTTACTTTTTATAAAGTTGAAAATTAAGTTTGCTATTATTGAAACAAAACTTATTTTATATATACTGTTTGCATGGAAACGTAATTTCAAAATATTTAAAAGTGAAAAAAAATTTTGCATGATTAAAATTATTCATATAAAGAAACAAACCGCAGAGAAAGTGGAAAAAAAATATTTGCTAACACTGTACATTGATACGTGTTAATTCGAACTTATCAAACTTTAGATCTCAGAAAAACTTTCTATTAACGGAAAAATATTATCTATTAGATCTTTAAAAAAATTTATACAAACGAAAAACAATATTCTATTTTCTATTTGTACTTTTTACTAAAAATATTAACACTATGAATATACTCTATTTCGAAAAACATTATTACATCAAAACTTCTCATCTTTAAGCAATACTAAATAACATAAAGTACGAAAGCTATTTTAAGGGAGGGCGTGGTGGGTATTTATTTGACAATTCCGCTGCATTAAAGCTATATACTTTATACGACCAAAAACAATATGGCGACTGGCCATGACAAATCTACTCATTAGGAAAAAAAAATTGCTATAACTCTGATATTTTATTCTCATTATATATATAAAAAAAACAACTAATGGAGTGTTAACTTTTCTAAATGTAAAACATTCATTTTAGCAATTTAAAACTCGGGGAAAAAAGAAAATTTTACCTTATAGACACATTTAACTTTTTTTTAATTAATCAAAAATGACATTTGGTCACGTTAGGAGACAAACTCGGAAAAATTATACATATATTTTTATATAAATATATTAGATTAAAACAAACTTCTCAGGGTACTAATATTTTTTTTAAAAAATGACATACGTCCCACTGCGACAACTCGGAGAAAACTTTTACATATATCTATTACTTCAAATCCCCTATTTCTATTCTTCCAATAAAAAAATGAAATTCGGCCCACGTTGTTGGCGTCAGAATGCGGGAAAAAATTTTTTTACTGTGACAGTCAGATGATGTATGTTGGTTTAACCCAGTTTGAATACTAAGCGAAAGTACCTCGAGGCCACCCATACACGAGATATTAAATCAAGAATACTATGACCTCTGCCCTATTTGCCTATTCTCGAGGCTAATTATGAACCAACAACATTATCTGAGCCATACATAAATTATTTTTCAACCGGCCAAGCTTAGCATCAGCGGTAGAGATATGGACGGGAACACCTACGGAGCTAAATAGTTAAATGTGCATAAAAGTACTATGAAAAATGTGTTTGCGTGCCAGTTATAACAATCCAAACTAAGGGGAAATCGAATCTAACCGCAATCTACGATATCTGCACTACACGGGCACCATCTAGGCATTTGAGCCTAGAAAAATTTATAAAGTAGGCAGATACGTGCTGTTAAGATTCCACTTTATTTAAATATTCAGATCGTTAGCCCAAGTCACTAGCTCAGGGAGTAGCAGAGATAATAAAATATAACTTTACATCTTAAATATAAAAAAATAAAAGCCACTGCCAGAAATTAACACATAAAAATATTTATTTACGCACATATAAAATCATTCTAATTTGAGGAATAAGTTTAACATTTTAGATTTTTATATTAATCTTTAATTTTACATTTAAATAGATTGCAATAATGAGTTTAATATTTATTTAGTGAGTCGAGTATGAATAGACTATATAGATCTGCATTTGAAAAGAAAATATTCTTTCCCTTATTTAACCTTAGGCCAAAAGTTGGCAGTCAAACTGGCACCAATCCATCTGATACATTTATGTATTCAATGTAGCATGAAAATACGACAACACAAAATACTATACTGTCAGGAATGTACATCTGAACAGTAAGTAGAGTTAGAGAAGACATTGTCTCTCCACCAACAGGAATGCTACATCTATTGGCGAGTAGAACAATAAACAAAAAAACTCCATAGGAATGGACTGCGGTCCTTTGCCGACTTACAAACCCATCCATAGGCAAACAGAAGGTGTGTGGCATATATATGCAATCCTTCCCGTAGCGGATCTCATACTACATCTACTAATTACACAAATATATCCAATCCATTGAGCTAATTCAACTACGAAACGAATAACCTAAGATTACCCTCCCTTAAACTATATATATAACTTTACAAATCTATATAGCCATTCACGCCCGACTTAATTTAACATTTAGATACGTTCGCCCAGATAAATTTTATAAAATTTGTTTTATAATGTTGAGTATAGATCGGCTGCATAGATTCCACGGTTAAAACGTTCCAGAATAAACATAACCTATCAAAATACAAAGTCATCGATAACGTCAATTGCAGAGGGAATACAAGAAGCCCAGTAGCATTCAACATAAGATGCCGCACACCAATGACCTAACCGTTAACGAATCCATGCAATGTCTATACCCAACTTAAATTTCATGCATTTAAATAATTTATACAATAAGAAAAAAAGATAATGGAAATGATGTTTATCAACGCAAAACATATAAATTTAAACATTATTAATTTGATCTAAAAACTTACAAAAGTCAGATAAGAGTCCATTTTAACATTTAAGTTCGCTTGTTTATTAATTTGTCAACTCTTGACGAAAGTTCTTAATTAATTTTATGATTTTAACAATTTTTCAGTTCATATAGCTTACGGTAGAAGAGCCCAGGTTCCTGTTTTTTAATTCCCGCGACGTCTCCATTGGAAGATAATGTTCTGGAGGTGGCATTAGCTGGTTCCATTCTGGTATCACAGTCTTTTCATTTTTAAAATAAGTGATAGAGAACGACAAGTGTGTCTTGTCGTTCTTCTTACCAAATCAAGTTGGAAACTGACTGGAACTCAATATTTTTCTTTTTATAGTCCTCCTATGGATTCCATGAACAAAAACTTCACTGTTCCATTTTTTCGTTATGGTCCGGGCCTTTATTTGCTTCCATTGGTCAAGCTAAAATCTCTTTATTCTCTTATCTATTTTTGATCTGACTTTTTAATTACACAGCTTTTGGATAATTAATAAACAATCATTTCCATCTACAAAAATATTTTATCTTTAAATCTTGTACTTTTTTATAAAAAAGTACATTCAAATACTTATTTATTTGTTTTTTAAAAAAAATATTTTTAAAGTTTTGAATCTGTGCGAATATATACATTTAACAAAACATTTTAATTTTAGTGTTTAGTTTTTTTTTTAATAGATTTTATTTTTATATGCGAACTTTAAGATTTTATTTTAAATTAATGTAACGGCATATTTATATACCGTTACATATCAGTAAACTTCCTCAAAAAACAAAAACATTAAAAAACAAACAAACTAAACACTAAAATTAAAATGGTATTTAGGAACCTCAGCGATAGGCAAAGCTATTTATTTGCCTAGCCAAGCATAGTAGAATCCATCAAATTCATATGACTTTTAGCTTGAGCATGTTCAAACTTCTCCATGATTTTGAAGACGACAGTTGTCTAACTTTTTGGAATAAAATCTCCACAAGCAAAATCTGAAAGGGTTCTCCAAAGAGAAATCTGAATGCCAGCAAGAAAATTCTGAATAACAAAGTCTTTTGTTCTCACTTTTATTTATACCCTCTTTGTCAGTTACCTTCTATTGTTTGTATGATCTTAGATCTTGATAAGCCCCACCGCGCTCCTTTGTTTCAAGGTAACACTTTCTAAAAATAACTTTTACTTTTTTATTCTAAATTTCTTTCTTTAAACTTTGAATTTTATTAATTAAAAAAAAAAGAGAAGGCCATCTTTAATTTGACTTGAATGGGCTCACTAATTAAAACATACATTCCTTTAGAAAATGTTGGTGGGCTTATCTCAAAATGAAATCATACGCCATATTTTAACAAGATTTTAACAAAAAAATATATTATTTCTTTTAACAAAATAAGCATTTTATTTCAGAATTTTGCATTAACTCATATAAACGCTTGACGTATACATATGTTTGACTAATAGGTTTTACAAGTAATTTTTATTAACAGAAATCTAATCTTAGAATGGAATTTATTTAACACGAAATATTTAAATGTAAATACAAATTTAATAAACATAATTAATTTTAGCTTTAATGCAAAACCCTCCTGATATTGGACTATAAACTTAATTCAGGCCTACAATACTAATCAAGTTTATAGGAGGCTGTGAAGCATGGATCGGACTTCAGATATATTGCTTCATTATACATATATATAATCAATGCTTGATTTATATTAAGATAGCAAATCTTCAAACTTTAATGACGGGTTTCAATCTACTCCACCCCCCAACTCTTCAGCCATCCACACCATTGAAAATATACATTACTTTTTATAAATCTCCACATATACACTCTAATGCAAACTTTTTTATATAATTCCTTTAATTTTCTAACAGTTTTGACTGTCCTGCAGTCTTCATCAGGTTATACAAAAGCTCTGATGAAGACTGCAGGACAGTCGAAACTGTTAGAAAATTAAAGGAATTAAAAAATTTCCATTAGTGTATTTGTGGAGATTTATAAAAAGTAATATATATGAATATATGAAGGAATGCAAAAAAAAAAAGTAAAGGAGAAGATATAAGAATAATACCATTGAAAATCTGATGATGGAACACCCAAATCCCTTGTTGATGCCAATATTATTGTCATGCCCATGCTGACCCCTCATGTACAGGACCTCAAGTAGTGCAAACTATTCCATTTATTCAATACCCAATCTTCTCCGCTATTATTACTATTGTATTATTTCTGATCTTTATTATCTTCTTAAATATTATGCCTACAGTTATCATAAATTGATATATTTTTTAATGGCTATCAGAATCATTTTCCATATTTAAATATTTATTTTTCAAGGTCTAAGATTGAAAGTACTTTAAAATAATTTTCAATAAAATTTTTACAATCTATGCCAAAATCAAGTTTGAATTATGTACAAATTATATATGTGTGTGAATGTGAATAGATAAATGGAGAAAGTATAGTACAATTACTACATAAATATTTACCTAAATTTAGACTTTCGATAGAATACTGCAAGACCTTCAGCACAATGACCTTTAAGTTTCATTTCTGAAAGGAAACCTTCAACGGATAAGGAATGAATAAGACAGGAGTTGTAGACTGTGTAATCAACTTCTTGTAGACACAACAAATCTCCATTGTATCCTGAAAAATTAATAGGGGTATAATAATAATTAAATGAAGCGACTAGAGGGGAAAAAAAGGTCAAACAGTTTTATATATCTGTATTATGTATATAAATAATTGAGAATATGACAGAATGGTTATTTCTTCAGCTACAAAAACATGATTTTAGATTTAATAATTAGCTCTTAGGATTTGCACATAATATTTATAATTATCCATCTTAATGATGAAAGAGGATTTATTATTCTAATATATAGTTTTGAGATACTAACTTCCCCCAACTTGTCATAAGCAAATAACACAATATACCTACATTAACAATTCAAAAAAGTATTCTTATTTTCAATAATTACAAACTTTATATAAAAATTATTTAAAAAATTTCTTTTCAGATGTGATAAAGATAAGTGACAATTATTCAGTTAAACTGAATAAAATCATATGTTGCAGTACAGATTATATAATAGAAACACATAGCTGTCAGAAAAACAGGTAAAAATCTCCATACAGTAGTGCCACTCAGTGCAACTAGAGTAACTGTTTAATAACAGTTATGAGAAAGTATAAGAAATGGTGATCATGTGATGTTTATTGGTCATAGCTGTCAGCTAGGTGCCTGTCTTCTTTTCTTTCTCTTTCATCACTGCTACACCACTTATTATAAACTTTAGTAACTAACAGATGTCAGATGTTTATCAAATCCCTATCCAGTGTTGTCCTATCCAATATCCCAGTCAAGTTTCTAACTTTCGATCTTGAAACAGTGCATCTAAAACTTTAGGATCTAATACATTTCTAGCAGCCATCTTTTACTTCTTCATGAAAGCAGTGATGAAAGAAATAATGCATGTTTCTGGATAGCAATGTTGTAAGTTGAACTCATGTGACTATAATGTGCTGATGACTATTAAGAGAAAATAAAACTACATAAAAAATATGAATACTGTACATGTATGAAATGGGTAAACAACCCCTTTTAAAAATAGCCCAAATGTAGGGCAAAGGCCTTTCCAATAACTCTTCATAGAGAAGCCGCGAAGACATTTCTCACCGCACTGGCCAATTGCAAGTGCTAAGGATTTGGAAGAAAGTTTCTATTCTTGCTTTACCCTTTAGCTAAGAATAATTAAGATATCCATTTATCACCCAATATTGATCAGCTAAATTGGCTACAAACAGGTTACCCAAAAGAAAAACCCCAAGTCTGTTGAAAAATGTTTCACATTAACTCAGCCTGTAATTGAACCAAAGTCATAGACGTAATAGGCAATATATTGCATCGAGGCTCTACATTATAAACATATACATTATTATAAATCATCAATACCCATTAACATGATTACCCAAAAGTTCATAATATTAATATAATCTTTAAATTATTACAGCTATTCTTTTCTATTAAGTATTTTATAATTTGTAAAAAGTTTATCAATTTAGAGATATAATCGAAAGCTGAGTTAGACAAGAATGCTACATGTCCCCTATGCTTTTTAACGTTTATTTATAAGACCTTAGATAAAATATTTAGACTGTAGAGGAGCTAATACTGGAGGCAGAAGATTATCAGATGATATGGCTATTATAGCTGATGATAAAAAGAATCTCCAGAATACACTGAATAAATTCAAGAAAGAATACATGGAATATGAAATGAAGATTACTGTTGACAAGATCAAGTGTTTGTGGATAGTCATAATATACTTCAACATGTGAATGGATTTAGATATATGGTTGAAAAATGAAAGTTAAAAGAATAACATTGACAAAAAAGGTATTTATTAAGAGCAAGAATAAATTTTGTGGACATTTGGAGAATTAAGGAGAAGATTAAGTACTATGTACGAAGTGTATTATTATGCAGTTATGATAATGAAAAGAATCTCAGAATATATTAAATAAATTGGAGGAAGGATGTGATGTATGGAATATGAAGTGAAGATTACTGTTGAGAAGAGCAAGTGTTTATGGATATTAAGAAATATAAAAAAATACAAGTTAATATTCAAGATAATAAAGTCCAACAGATCAATAGATTTAGATATTTGGTTGAAAAATGGAAGAAGTGAAGTCAAAAGAAGAATAACATTGTCAAAAAAGGTATTTATTAAAAGAAAAAAAATATTTTGTAGACATTTGGAGAATTAAGAAAAAGATTGTTATATGTGGAATGTATTATTATATTGTTGGAAACATGGAAAATAAGTAAAAGAATCAAAAACAGATTGGAAGTCTTAGCGAGAAATGAAAAAATAGTTGCATGAATAAAATAATAAATAAGACACATTTGGAAAAAGTAATGAGGAAAAAAAAGAATGAATAAGGAAATTAGAAGTAGAAAGAAAAAACTGGACTAGATATATGTAAGAAATAGAAATAGTTTAATGAAGTGTAATGAATGGAAACAAGAAAAAAAAATGGAGATTGCTCTTGCTCGATGATATGAGGTGGAAAGATATTTGCAATTGAATATACTGCCCAACTCCTCACTGAAGAGACCCATAGGTCGAAACCGGTCTGGGGACAATCCAAGATAAAAATGATTTGAATGCCTTCTCTTGTAGTAGCATTTATCATAAATAAAAAAAAAGCTTGTTTAGAGCTTATTAGCATGCTCTTAATTTTACATATTTGTAAGTGCAAGCTATATATAAGTCATGTGACATCTGACTTTTTATTATGACTGTTTGATCAAAAATGAATTCTGAAATGTAGGTGAAAAATTATTTTATATCTCACATACATAAAAAGAGCAGGATAAACAAATGTTATACTTACACCATGGATACATATCTTCCAAACCAGTAAATCTTATGTTGTTGGACTAGACAAAGCAAAATGGTGGTAAATCCAAACTGAAGCTTTTATTATTAATAATATTAATACGTTATTTGCAAAAATAGAAAAATATTTTAAAAACTTGAACGGAGAATCATAATTTCATTACATTATCGAGCGAGAAACTAAAGTGAACACAATCAAATAATTGAAAAATTTTGGCAAAAAAAAGTATCAAAAACTTATTTTACAAATGGTATTTTGAAAAATATTTAAAAACAAAATCTCTCAATGCAAACAAATAATTAAATGGTTTATCATTTGAGAGGTCATGTGATATTCGGCATCAAAAGTTGAAAGTGAACCGGGAACTTTTAGCTCTCTGTCCATTGCTTTACTGCTGCTTTAAATCATGCAGGATAGTGATAGCTCTCCTTCTATAATCCACGCCACTAAATTTAATAAATAGTAGTTCTCTGATTAAGTACTATTTATTTTATCTGAAGAGATGAATTACTATTACATAAGTATACAGAAGGACCACTTTACATTTAGTGTTATCAGTACTCATATACGCTGTAAAATTTCTGAGGCTAAAATTGACTTAAAAGGCTTGCCTTTTAATTTAATTTGTTAGTAAATGTCTTTAATAAAATCATAACCTTAGTCTTTATGTTACACATTTAAGAATTTCAAGGGAGACTTTTTTTACAAATCGGTTTACTTTAATGATAAAAATGCAACTTCAAAATTCTATTGCAAATTCAAATTGTAATAGGTTAATAATCTTAACGTTCAATAATGTACTAGACAGTACTACGGTACATTTTTCATTTATTACGTTTATTCTCAGTACATTTAGTAATTAAACAGGAAAAACTCTCCATACAGTAGTGCCACCCAGAATAATCAATGGATGCCAGAAGGATTGTGCATAAAATCTCCATCTAGTGCCTACTCATCCAATATCCCTAAACTAGTTTCTGGCTTGTGGTCTTTGCCACTGAGATAGTGATCATGTGATGTTTAGTGGTATATTTAGTAATATTAATCAAATAAGTAATTAATACCTTAGAGAAATATACAATGGAGCTATGAACTATGCTATATCTAACTGATTCAATTATACGCTATACGAAAATATATATATATAAGCAAACAAAATAAAATCCTTAAAATTTACAAATTTTACAATATTTGCAGCCATTCTTCTTCTCTGAACACCATATACGATTATATATAGTAATAAAATTTCTTTGGTTTACGCTAAAATAACATATATTTTATTATTCCTTTACTATCCTTTTCCAATTTGATGTGCTATATTTAGCGTAATAAAATATTTTCTGAGTACAATACTTAAAACTGTTTTATAAACATTAAACATCCTATTTTTTTGGTAATAAAATCACTATTATGTTTTTATAAGAGAGAAAGATTATTTGCCTAAAGTATATTTAATAGCTATGAATATCAGACATTTCATTATTTATTTTAAAAATAAAAACACCTTAGTTTCTCTTTCCTATTCTTATTGATTCAGTGAATGGATGAATAAACACACATTAAGTAAAATTTATGTAAATGTTCTCCCTCAATTTATTATTAATAATTATAAAATTTTTAAAATGTTGTTTATATTATGATTGATATATATTACTATTATATATATATATAAAAAAAGTGTTAATGTTATATATATATATATTTGAAAACCAGGCACTCTTCACAAACCTGGGAGCTTAATTGTAAGTATAGAGGATTTGAACTCAGATTTGCAAGCACTCTTCAACTATCCACACTATCTCATACAACTGATACACATGACCACACACATGTAAAAAAGATTAATAATCACCAATATACGTATTTCGTGCTAAACCAGCACTCATCAGTTGGTCCAGATTATCATCTCCCACACATATATACAATCCGTGCTCAGTTTATATTAAGATAGCAAATCTTCATACTTTAATGGACAGGCTTCAATCCACTGCAACCTCCAACTTTTCAGCTATCCATATCATTGAAAATCTGATGATGAAAACTCAAATCCCATGCCGATGCTAATATTATATGGGTGTTAAAAAAGTACTGTATACATGCAGTTTTAATAAACAATACATATTCTATTCTAGTCACTGTTTACCAACAAAACATCGAGTTATTATACATTATACACGTTGAATATGATAGGGGTTGGAACAAAATAGTGTAGCTCACTGCTCCACAGTATATTTTATAAGATTATAAATGAACACATTTAAGTGTTTCTATTAACTCACTGTTAATTAAAACATAAGATGTTAAATAATAATCAAATTCTGAATTATGACAATACAAAGTTCATAAGATCAGTTTCAAAAAAACTCCCTTCATCAGTAGTATCAAACCCTAGTATCATTACTCTACGAAACAAAATAGGTTTGAGTCTTATTTATGTTAAGTAGATTTCACTTGTTTTATTTCAAAGTATGAAAGCTAACAAAGATACATATTTTGATGTTGGGGTTTGCAACATTTGATGAAAGGGGCTCCCACGAAACTGGCCTTGCGAGTCTTCTATTATCTTACTTCACAATAACATCTGAAATTTTAGTTAAATAATGTAATGTCAGGAGTGGACAAACTATGGCTCGCAGGCCACATGCAGCCCCTGGTGTGCATTTGTGAGGCCTGCCCATAAGTTAAAAAATGTTGTATTTGTATATATATATATATTATTGTATAGATTTTACATATAGATAAAAAGTACCTACTGTGATAGCTTACAGTTAATAATTGACGTAAATATATATAATTGTTTCTTAAAAATAAAATAATATTGTCTCGATGAAACTAATTTTTCAAAAATTGTTTATAAAAACCTTTTTTTTTTAAATTGCAAACATAAACTTTGAACTGAAATGCATAATCAATTATCTTTAACGTTTGCTTAATTAGTTGGCTTTCTTTCATTTAAAATTGGAAGAAAATTTTAAGATTTATTTAAATACAACTTAATTCATGAGTATATGACATGAGATTTAAAATAAGATAAATCAATAAAACAAATAAACAAATGCTTCAAATAATACTTCTATTTATTTTACTTGCAGCCCGCTAGAAGTGTTACGAAAGACAATGTGGCCCTCAACGAAAAAAGTTTGCCCACCCCTGTAAATAAATATGTTTAACTGCATTCATTCGTAATAGTGTAAGATACATATATGTCTATAACGTATTAGTTATATAATTGACTATATTATATGAATATTTAATTCAATTGGCGAAATTTATATAAAAATGAAATTGGATTCCTATCTGACTTCAGTACATTTGTGAATGAACTCGTTAATTGTGTAAAAGCAGTAACATCCGATTTACAAATAAATATATAGTAAAAACTTGTAAAAAAATATAAATAAATTATAATTTCTATTTATCCAGAATATATGTGCTTGTTAATTATAAAGGGGATCATATGTAATAATTATATGTTTTCATCTTTCATACTTTAAAGAAAAGCAAGTGAAATCAGCTTAATATAAAAAAGGTTCAAACCTGTTCTCATTTTTAATCAGTAATTTGAAGCTTCAATTCTCCTGAAACAGATCCTATGAACTTGTATTTATCATTATCCAAGTTCAGAATTTGACTAGCATGCTAAGTTTATTAATGTTTTTTATAATACATGTAAGTGTATTAGCTACAAATGACTGGATTAATGGAAGACAAACGAGAATCTTAATTATGTTAACACCATACTTATAGTTGAAAAAAAAAACAAAAACTTAAGACTATGATTAAGATGGTTAAACAACAGAAAGAAAAGATAGGATTACAGATAAATATGAAAAAGACAAAGATTATGATGACAGGATTAGCATTTGATTTCTCAATGGATAATGAACATGAAGCATTTGACATTTTTTGTCTCCTCGGATCAGTCATTTAAAATAATATTCAGAAGTCAAAAGATCCATCACAAACTAACATTGGACGCTTGTAATAAAAATTCGGGGAAAAATACTTTGAGAAGCAAGTTATGATTATTCTTATGATTATCAATAGATATGAAAGTTGAACAATGGAGGGGAGGAAGTTTTAAAATGTAATGCTGTAAAGGCTTGTGGGAATTCAATGGACTGTCAGGAAAACAAAGAAGTGAATATTTAAACAGAAAAGACTGGGATTTTCACTTGAAGTGGTTTTTTAATACATTTACAAAGGGTATTACACATGGGAAAGAGAAATGTTAATAATTATATTTGTATGAATTTAATTGAAAAAATCTGATATATTAATGTTTAATTGATGTTTATAGTTTTAATCTGGGCTAGAGACAATCTCTAGCTTAATAATGAATAGTGATATTCAAACACACAAAACACTCCATACAGTAGTGCCACTCAGTGCAAGCCAGAGTAATCAATGGATGCTAGAAGGCTTGTACATAAAATCCCTATCTAGTGCCTACTCATCCAATATCCCCAGACTGGTTTCCGACTTGTGGCCTTTGTCAGTGAGAAGTCTTGGATCTGAGAGCACTGCACCTAGATCTTAGGAATTAACGCAGCCCTATAACAGCCACCTTTTATCTCTACTTAACTACAAAACTATGTGATCATGTGATGTTTGGTGGTTTAAGTGATATTGATTAGTATATTTATCTAAAGTGAATGGTGTCAAAGTTATAAGTGGATTAAGTTTGACACTTGCAAATCAAAATGTAACAATTCACAAGATGACCTAACTCATTAGAAAAGTATATAATGCTTAGAGATGACAACAGTGAAAGAAAAGGATGGCCAGGATTGAAATAAATGGATTTCACCATTGCAATTATGAAATAAATCTTTTAACAGTTTGAAAAATCCAATGGGTGAGGGTCATTAAGTGTAAATTTCAATTTGAAAAAACTAAAGAGTAACATATAACATCAATTTAGCTATTTTGCTGCTATGAATAACAATAAATAAATGATTTTATTGCTCGGGAATTCGTAAGAAGTTTGAGCACAGAAAGCAGCTGAAATGGAATTGATCAGAGGATTTTAGGTACCAGAATTGGATAAACTATAAGGGGGATTTATAACACTTAATGTTGGCTATATATCTTTTTTGCTAATTTTATATGCAAAAAAATTAAAAATGAGCACTGTGGGATAAAATTTTAATTATTAAAAAAAAAAAAAATTAATTATTTTTTTGGTAATAGACCAAAAATTGATATCTTTTAAAATATAAATCAATAAACTATGACTTATATAAAGATTACAAAGGAAAACAATAATTTGACCATAGAGTGTACGAATCACATTAATATTTTTAATAAAAATTTTGGTAACAAAAGTTTTAAAATGGTAATCAGTGAAATTTAGGAACTAGCATTAAAACTGAGATGCAGGAAAAAATTGTGTCATGAGTGTGGCAAGCAATTATTGATGATCACATGATCCCCATTTCCTATGCTTACACAAGTTGTTAAAACAATAACAAACTCATCATACAATAGTGCCACCCAGTGCAAACTTTAGTAATCAATGAATGCAAGAACATTTGTGCATAAAATATCTATTTAGTGCCTACTCATCCAATATCCCCACAAGCTAGACACTAGTCTGGGGATATTGGATGAGTAGACACTAGATAAGAGATTTTATGCACAAGCCTTCTTGCATCCACTGATTACTAAGGCTTGCATTAGACGGCATTACTGAATAGAGAATTTAATAATGCTTTGTTATTGATGGTGATGATCAAGTGATATTGCTTAGTCATAGTATTCTGCTGTCTTTAGTTGCCATTAGCAATTTAACCTGCATGTATGTGTTTTACATATTATAAGCTTTTAATGTCTATAATTACTTACCTATTAACTCTTTGAGTAGCAATTGATTTCTATATTCAATTTTAAGGACATATATAGGGCAATGAGAGAATAGAATTGTTTGAGCTTTGTCCGTACTGGCATATACATCTGCAAGAATGTTGTATGATACGACTCTGATACTAAAAAAACAAATGAAAAATTGGTTAGATTAAATTTAAAATAAATTTTTACATTATTACAATAACAACAAAATAAAATATAGAATTTTTTTTACAATAAGCAAAATTTTAAATTTACCATAATAAACTTGGTTGGTTAGAGCTTCACCTTAAATTCAATATTCATGAATCTAAAAGTCCAGGTTCGATTCCCATGCTAGTATTGTCACTGATTAAGCCAGCAACATCTGAAGAAGAGAGAAAAATAATATCACTTGAAACATTGGGTTAATACTAAACCTGTGTACTATTACTATAAAAAAATTTCGGTAATCTTGACTGATAGCTGCCCCAAAACATTTCGCCCTCTATTTTTAAAAAACTGAACTAATTTTTTTTCGTACTAAGTGTATCTAACTATGCTAGGTGTATCTTGGTATATATCTTCACTCTGTCGTCATCCATCAAGACAACTTTGTTGACCCGGATGACGAACTTATCCACACTAATAAAGTGGAAAATATGTGGACGCGAGCAAAGAGTAAGCTAAAATACCAATTTGGTACCAGCAGAGCTCATCCTACCTGCAGGAATTTTCATTTAGAAATATGCACGAACGTGACACCGTTTTCGTGAATTTCCTTGTGTGTCTAGCTGAAAACTACGAATAAAAATGTCAAGTTCATTTTTTTTTTTAATTTATTAATCTTTATATAAAAACATTTATAGTTAATATAGTATATTTATTTACTTATTTATAGTTATATATACAGTTGTGACCGTTAGATATACTTTACAAGTCAAAAGTACGCATGCAAATGTTTTTTAATTTTCTTTTTTATTAACCTTTATACTGTACTTAGAAATAGCTTATTTCTAGTTAGATACACTTAGCATAGTTAGATACACTTACAACGAAAAAAAATTAGTTCAGTTTTTAAAAATAGAGGGCGAAATGTTGGGGCCGCTATCAGTCAAGATTATCGAAAAGTTCAAATTTTTCTGTATTTAATATTAGATGATGAAAATAATCACATAATTACTACTAAAATGCCATCATCACAAACCTACAGACAAATGCTAAACAACGTAACGGTTTTAAGTTTGCAAAACATTATTAAATTTGCATTTTGTTATAAAAGGCATTGCAATTTCTTTCTTGCTTTGGTTAATCTTAGCTGCTTTGCTGATCATTGAAAGATCTGTTTTCTCCGAATCCCAAATCCTCGGAATATTAGTAAAGAATAGGATCGAGATTGATAGCTTGCCTTATGTCATCAGTCAACATCATTTACTTCAGCACCCTATATAAATAAAGTCAGTGATAACAATGAAGTATGCATTTATCCATCAACTTATCCTATTTGAAATTCCTAATAGATATTTGTTATCTAAAATTATTATGTTGTCATACAAATGTTTAATATTAAATAAAATTTCGCAAGCCTATGTTCAACCATACTTTACGAGATAAAGTTCGATTTCATCCAATCTCCAAATTTTCGTTCTCCAAGTCTTTATATTTTAAAACAATTTGTAAATTCTAATATTCTGTAATATTTTTAGATTAATACCAATTTTTTTTTAATAGTGTGTCTCTTTTAATATAAGCCTATAATTACCAGTAGTTGTGCGATGTGATGTATTGTGGCTTCTCCTTAAACGAAGTCAAGAATATCTCAGCAAAAACTAAACAGATTAATCAATGGATACCAGAAGGCTTGTGCATAAAATCCCTATCTAGTGCCTACTCTTCCAATATCCCCAGACTAGTTTCTGGTTAGCACAAGGTGACACTAATATATGGAGAGTTTTTGCCTGTTTACTAAGTTATGTGCTAGCATGAGATAGTGATCATGTGATGTTTAGTGGATTAACAGTAGTTATGCGTGATTAACAAATTAATCACACACAACTTTACAACATACATTCATAAATAATAATAAAAAATCACTTCCCAAAACACTCTTTTCAACAATATATTTATGAATGTGAAAACTTTGAAAATGTGAGTTACTAAAAATGTAAGATTAACGAAAATAAATCTACGTTTATTAATTGATATAAAACTAAAGATATTTATTTAATTTCAGGCCTAAAAAATATTTTTCTCAATTAGAAAAAAATGAAACGTTTTTTTTGTTGTTGTTATATTACTGATTATAATATAATGTAAAAAGGGTAATATATAAAACTTTTAACAGAAACTTTTTTTTGTAAAGATAGATATTTCTCTAATAATCATTTTTATGGGTACTTTACCTGTTAGGTCCTGTATATAATCTTGTAAACATATGTCTATTTTCAAAGGGGCAAAATCCAGGACCAGCTTCAACAACAGGCAATATTATTTCATAAGGCTGACCAGTAATTTCTTTACTTTTAGGAATACATATAAATTTCAAAAAACATCCTATATCTCTATTCACTGGACTATATATTAAAGTAGATGAAATTTTTTCCCATGATTTGGCCTTGGGCATGCAACTGGCGCTGTCTGAGTGCGAATCGGAGAATAAGTTTTTTTCACAGAAAGAATCTTTATACCATGCAAATTCAGAATTTTCACAATCACAAAATTCAAAATCAATTTTGGGATAAATGGGAAAACCAGCCATTACACTGTCTAGAAATTCAATATTTTTAACCGTTGGTGGATTTCTACGAACTTCTAAAAATGATTCATTAATTTGCAACACTGAATCGCTTTGCCACGCATCAAAATTAGACAATTGAACATTTAACGGTCTTTCATTTCTCAGCAACTGGATGTTAAATGACGGCTGAATAACTTTTTCCCGTTTACATAATTTTGACAATTTTTTCTGAAGACTTAACGATATCCTCTCAAGGCATCTACTTAATTGTTCTGTTTGCAATCTTTCTAATTTTATATGGATATCTTGCAAGTTGGTTACAGTACTATTAAATTTGAAGGCAATTGTTATATTTAATTCGTCGGGGATACATCTTACAATAACTTTCGACATTCTTTTTGAAATTATAAAAATATATGAACAGAAATTGCTTCTTCATCAGTAAACTATCCCTAATAAATTAAATAAATCACATCAGCTTTTTTAAAAATCCAGTTACTAAGGATTTATTTAAAAATATATTAATAATAAATCTCGGACTATACTAGGAAAATCTAATCCATAAGTTTTTTTAGAACATGCGCATTGCGAATCTATTTTTTATCATTTGGTATTAACTAAAGTTAAATAGAAGTTTGTTTGTTTTTCAGTGCAAGTGCATTGCTAATTTTTTTTTCCTTTATTAACTGAGGTTAAATTGGTAAATATAAATTTACTTTAGCAGTTGTTAATAAATAAATAAACTCGTTTTTAAATATAAAAAAAAAAACATAAAGATGACATGAAAGTTTGTGATGATGGTATATATATTGGACTATTTCCATAATCTATCATTAAATGTTGAATGCATAGAAAAAATTTAAACTTCTCAAATACAAAAAACTTGTTAGTAGTATCAATTAAATAGACAACATAGGTTAGTAATTACACAATGTTTTGAGTAGTATTATACTCCTTTTTTCTTCAGGTGTTGCGGGCTTGTCCAATGACAACATTAGCATAAGAGTTTAACGTAAATCTTTAGATTCACAATTGATTAGAGGGTTGTCTTAAAATTTGTTATTCGAGAATCGATAAAGGTGTAAGTTCGACTCCAATGCTAATATTGTCACTAGTCAGACCAGCAACACCCGAAGAAGAGTAGAGAATAACACTACTCGAACTGTTATGTAATTACTAACCTGTGTTGTCTATTTGTGTCTTATTACTAACAAGATATTTATATTTGAAAAGTTACATTTTTTTTATACATTCAACATTTAATGATAGATGATAGATATAGTCCAACATATCACATATAAAAATAAAATATATATATAGATAGATAGCAAATTACTACAGTTTAATTGATGTTTCAAATGTGCTGCCCTCACAACTTTGGCACAAATCACTTAACGAAAGTATATTAATAATTTTTATTAGTTATTTGTGATAAAGTTGTCAGGGCAGCACATATGACATATCAATTAAACTGTAGTAATTTGCTACCTATATACAAAGACATGTTTTACGATTACTACCCAAAACAATCTATGAAATACTACTATGTTCACATATATATCCTCTGTCCTGGTTATTTGAGATCTTATGATACTATCTTTTAACATAAGCAAATCTTACCCAATTATAATTCCATTATATTTTTCTTTAGCTATATCTTCATGACATAATTATTTAATATTACATTTGCATGGAATGTCCTTGCATTTATATTGTAAACAATATCTGTCTCTTTCAGAAAACCATGTTGAAGTTCACAAAATACTTTTTTAGGATGTCAATTGCCATTTTTTTCTCCAATGATATGGCTTTAGATTTTCATTTTTCCTAACTTAAGAATTTGGCTATGTCTCTAAGGCTAGGTCCCACTTCCATTCAAAAAATTTGGACAAAATGTTAGCATTATGCACCTCTAATTCAATTGCAATATATCATTATGCTAATATAATCCTTATAACTTTTTAAATTTAGATGGAGTACATTGAAATCTGTATTGCACCTCGACCATTTGAGTCTACTTATTGGAATAAAAAGCAGCATTATCCTTGAAAGTATTTTTGATATAGTGAATAATAATAAAATTTCACTATACTTAATGCAGTCTTTTTTATTTTATTTATATTAAACCATTAAACACATCACAGACACCAAAATATACAGATACTGCACTGGGTTTAGATCTATATGACTATACATGGAAATTGGATCGGTTTGAAAACATCATTGTGATTTCAGTTTGGACTTGTTCCTTTTTAGTTAACTAAATAGGTAAAAGATAGTTGTTGAAGGGATGCATTAAATCCAAAGGTTTAGAATATTGAGCGAGTATGCATTCAATAGAGATTTAAATGCTTAAACTTTCTGGCATATATCTTGCACTAGATGGCGCTATTGTAGGGAGAAAATTGCTACTATTTTATTTTTATAATAAAAATTCACATTCTAAACAAATATCAAATTTTAAAACTTCTGAAGTTCAAAAGATAAATAATGAAAATGGTATTGAATTGCTAACAAATGTTAATAAATTTGACTTAAGCCCTGCTTCAGAAAATGTAAGAGAAAATAATCCAAAATTGAAAAATCAAAACTTACATGGTTATGAGGGTATTTATAATCAAGAGTCTATTGGAAATGAAAACAATAACACTCTAATTTTATCTCCTAATATTTTGAATGATAAAATGTTTAGTTTTGAGTTATATAATAATATCAACAATTCAAACCTTAAAAAAAATTGCATAGAAGATAGTGATGATTCTTTAAATGAAATTAGCAATTTGATTGATATCAGGGTTAATGATAAAGAACATAAGACTGTGGATAAAGCTAAATAAAATAAAACGGTTGAAGTTTTCTAGAATATAAATAAAGACAATAGTTATCATTACTCAGTATTACAGGAAAATGATAATAAAGGAATTAACGAAAACAAAATGAGCTATGCTCAGAAGGTTAAAACTAAAATACCAACAAACAATTATAATATCTCATAGCATTCTTCACAAAACTCACTTCTCTCTCTGGACCTTGAAGATGCTGATGAAGAAACAGAGCAAACTCTATTTGATCACACAAAAGTATCAATTATTAATGCAAAAAATGCACATACTTCTTTTACTCCCTCAGGGGACGATTTTAATAAAATCAGTAAAAAATTTAATTTATCTATTCCTCAAGGAC
The DNA here is from genome assembly GCA_028023455.1 of Epiperipatus broadwayi. NCBI lineage: Eukaryota > Metazoa > Onychophora > Udeonychophora > Euonychophora > Peripatidae > Epiperipatus > Epiperipatus broadwayi. Next base: position 17,248 of record JAQFVV010007156.1, on the reverse strand, counting down.
TTTTAGACTCTTTCAAAGTATATCAAAAGGAGAACACATTAATTATCTCAGCAACTAACAATGACATTAAACCTTTACTCTTCCCTATAGATTTATTATATAACACTCTTAGTTTAAATAAACATTGGAATTATATAAATAAAGTGTATCATCATCAAAACAAAAGATATCTTATTTTAGAGTTTGCCTCTATTACATACAAAACAGCTTTTATAAATACAGAATGCTTGGAGATTTATGGTTATGTAAAGTTGATTTAAATATAAAAAGATCCCTAAAAGGTATGATAAGAAATTGCTACCCAGGATTTGATTCACCTGATCTTCAAAAAATACTAAACATTTATGGCATGACTTCACAGAGTTTTTTTTTTAAATGAGAAGGAAGCTCCTTCCCATGTGCTTTCGAACATAGCCTCATTTAATTTAGTCCTTAAAGAAAATATCACTGCTCTAGACATCCCATCATTTCATACGGTTGCAAAGACCAACTTAGTAATAAGTTTTCAAGGAGTTCCATCACAGTACTATATATGCAAATCAAGAGACCATCTAATTAAACCATCTAATTAAAGACTGTCCAAAAATTTTTTGCCAAAGATGTAATATTAAATCATCTAAGTTTCACCATTGCCCAGTTTTGGATTATCAAAACAAACAATGGGAAGATTCTTTTTTTGCATCAAGCATTAATCATCATAGAAATTCCTTTTCTCATAATTCTTCTTTAATTATTAATATTCAAAATAGGCAAAGTAGCCAATTAGAAAGAAATCAACAACTCAGACCACAAGAGATTATATGGATTCTTCATGAAGAATTAGAAAAAAATAAAAAATAAATAGAAGATCAATGTTTTCTTAATACTTCTGAACAATTAATTAATTCTCATTTAAATAAGAGTTTACCAAGATTACATAAACGAAAAAAAGAAAGAAATTTAATTACAAATTTAGATAAAACTATTGAAATAATAACCAATGATTCTTCTAATAGTTCAAGCACACTTTGTGGCTCTGATAATGACTTAAATAACAAAAAGAAAAAAAAAATCAAGAATATGAAAATGAATAAGATAATCTAATGCAAATAGAGAAGTCTAATACATCATTTAGTACAACAAATATGTCACTCCTACAAATTCAGGGTCACAACTTAATTTATTGACACCTGAAGTGGTAGAAGACAAAGAGAGTGATTTCCAATTCTCACACTTAGTTGGATTTGATGTATTGGAATGATTCTTTCATTTTTTCCATTGATGCCTAATCAAATTTAATTTATATTTTAAAATTCTAGTTTTTATCAATACTCAATGAAAATTAAAATAATAGGTATAAATGTAAGAGGATTAAACTCTCTACAACATGTCTATGCTATAAAAGATTTTTTCTTAAAAGAAACACCAGATATTATTTTCTTTGCAGAAACTAAATTACATATAAACAGCAACTGCAAAATATCAGAAATTTTATTTTCACTAGGTCTATTTAAATTCTCCATAGCAAATTCTCCATCAGGAGGAGTTGCATTCATAGTAAATTGCATCTCTAAATTTACAACTTTTAATATTATCCATTTAGATTCAAATATTATAATAGTTAATTTTGTATTTGGTCAGACAAATCTAAATGTAATATATCTCTATCTACAAAATAATAGTAATACGATTTATAAAGTAATAAGTATAATTAACTTGGCTCTTTGTCATAGTTCGGCATCAACTATTCTATTGGGCGATTTTAATCTTTTTACATTTAATTAATTATGGTCTCATGTCAGCTCAAGGTTTCTTTAATAATAATGCTTATTCTTTCTACACAAAACAGTATTCTTCACTTATAGATTTGATTTATTACTCTCCTGATATACATTTTAAGATTGAAACATCTCTAAAACATGTTTTTTTTTCTCTGATCATCTAGCTTTAAAAAGTTTGCTTTGCATAAATGGGCCAATTAATATTATTGATGGTCTTCCAAGAACATCAAGACTAATTAATAAATGTACAACTCCTGAGGCTGTTTTTTCTGAGGCCTACATTTATTTTCACAAGGCAAATATTCTATCTCGCCCACTGATTGATGCCTGGTTTACTTTTACTGAAATTCTAAAAGTCATAACCAATTATTTTTCTAGAAAACAAAATGGACCATGTAAAATGCTAACAGAAATGGATTCTTTGTCTGCCATAATGAATTCAATGCCCTCTATGACACTTAATATTAATAAAATATTTCAAATTAAAATTAAATATAAAGAATTACAAAGGGCACTAGCTGAAAATATTTCTATTAAGAGATCTAAAGTTTTTCTAGCCAGTAGACATGCCTGGACTAAAAGTTATATTCGTTGGGCATTAGGATCAAAACCTAAACTTAGTACACCTTTATCCATTTTAGACAATGGAGCCAACTATGCTGGTTCTTCAATGCTAATGATTATTAGGAATTTTTTCTTCAATAAACTTCGAACAACGTCTGGCAATCAAATTAGAACCACATTCAACAATAGTCAAAAAAATGATCATGAAATAATTGAGCAATTAATTTTAAACAAATTAAATTCACTTCCTGAAAAAAACACATCCTGGCTCTCATGGCCTCCCAAAATTTGTACTATCACAATTGGCTCACTTTACTGTTCCAATTATAAAAGATGTCATTGATGTCATAGCCTCAAGTTGTCAAGACATACCTGGCCTCTGCCCTATTTCATTGGTGCCTTTTTTAAAAAGGAAAGGTCTTCCCTCTATTACATCAAATATAAGACCTATCTCTATGACTCCACTTCTTATTAAGATCATAGAAGGACTGATTAAAGACAAGATTCAACAAAAGATTTTGGATAATATTTCTTCTACTCAATATGCAAAGAAAGGTTCATCCACAATGCATGCAATTTGCCTTTTCAAAGTTTTTAACAGAATACATTAGAATTAAGAGAAAATCAAAGCCAAGTTGTCAAGACATACCTGGCCTCTACCCTATTTCATTGGTGCCTTTTTTAAAAAGGAAAGGTCTTCCCTCTATTACATCAAATATAAGACCTATCTCTATGACTCCACTTCTTATTAAGATCATAGAAGGACTGATTAAAGACAAGATTCAACAAAAGATTTTGGATAATATTTCTTCTACTCAATATGCAAAGAAAGGTTCATCCACAATGCATGCAATTTGCCTTTTCAAAGTTTTTAACAGAATACATTAGAATTAAGAGAAAATCAAAGCCAATAGCTGTACAACTAGATATTATAACAGCATTTGACTCAGTAAGAATTGAAATATTAATGAAAACACTACAACAATATGGGGTTCCCTCCATCTATCTTACAATGATAGAGAATCATCTATTTAATAGAGAAATTTTCATTACACTCAATGGTAGAATTGCACCCGGCTTTAAACCATCAATTTCTATTCCTCAGGGCTCACCCTTGAGTGCACTTTTATTCATTGCTTATATTAACCCGCTTCTCATAGAAATGGAAACAAAACTTCCTGGAGTTTTTGTTCCTTTTCTAAACAAAGAAATAAAACATCTTGCATATATGGATGATATTGTTGTAATGCTGCCATCAGCTAAACACCTACCAGAACTTGAAAAAATACTTAAAAAAGTTTTCATCAGAATACAAATTAAATTTTAATCTAGAGAAATCTGCAGTTTGGAAACTTCATTCAGGAGAAAATGTCCCTGCATGTTTCTCATAAAAACCTCAACCTTTTTTAGGTACACCACTGTACCTTTCACCAAACAAAATGAGGAAAATGTTACAAGACAAACTGATTATATCAATAAAAAAAATAATAGATTCTCTAAAAAGCATTTACTTTTTTTTATATGATAGATAAAGTTCTCTTACTAAATTCTTTTGTTTTCAGCAGAATTAATTATTATTTACCGATTTTAAACCCTACTAAAAAATTCACTTCGCAAATTAAATAACACATTGCGCTCTAGCCTCCTTTGGAAAAAAAAAAATGGTCTGTATCAGTATGCGTAAAATGCAAAATCCAAAAATACTTAATGGCCTAGGTTTACATTCAATTAATACATTACTAATTAAAAATATACTTAATTTATTCTACTACATCAAGATTGAATTTAATTACCAAAACATTATTGACCCAATCATTCCCACAGATAGGCCTCCCCTGATTATTAAAAAAAATTAGCTACAACTTCTCATCTCACTTATCGATAAACAAATGGATTTAAATGAAATTTTTTTTAATAATAAACACACATATTGGGACACGTTTAAAATGATAAATCCTCAGCTGATATGCCCTCCTAGTTATCTTGAAATGACTAATAACAACCTTTTTAATAAAATGAGAAAATGGTATTTAATGCCTAAATATATTGATTTTATCATTAAAATAAATCTATCTTCACTTCCTACCAACGATTTCCTTGTTTCAAATAGAGGATTTAAAAGGATTGATTCTTTATGTATTTTGTGTAAAAAAGATAATGAAACATTTGATCATATTCTTGTTTCTTGCTCGGGACTAAGAGAAGCAAAATATATAATTCAAAATTATTTCAATAATCACAATCCAGAACTCTTTGATATCATTCATAATATTAAAAATGGGTAATTTCTGCACTATCAGAAGATGCATATTTATTAAACACGTAATATGGTTACTTAGATGTCATATAGTTATAACCAATTCTCCATTGGACTCACAACTTTTTATTAGAGCTACATTTAATTCTATTCAAAAAAAAGATAAACTTCTTGCACCCAAAGAAATCTACCTATCCACATGGACTGGTTCTTAGTATAAGAAATTCAGGAAGTTATTAGTAAAAATGTAAATTTATACTAGATTTTTTTTGTTGTCTAAGAAATTCATTTGTAACACTTTATATAAAATAAAAAATATTTAAAAAAAAAAAAAAATTCACATTCGTAATAATGCTTAAACTTTCTGGCATATATTTTGCACTAGGTGGCGCTATGGTAGGGAGAAAATTGCTACTACTTTATTTTTATAATAAAAATTCACATTCTTAACTTAATAAGTATTTGAATTAAAAATTGCTAAATGTTTTTTTATGACAATAATAAAGAAGTTGGACTTCCAGAATATTAATTATTAAAGCAAAATCTTTGTAGCTTGCATTCTAAGCATTGAAAAATTTCTATGGAATACCTATTTGAATTGTTAGGAAAAATAACTATCATCAATATCCTGTGGACTTTACAAATGTAACCTATTGTTTGTGCTTTTAATCAGTTTAAATTAATTCAAAATAGGCAAAACTCTGTCCATACAGTAGTGCCACTCTTAGCAAGTCAGAGTAATCAATGGATGCCAGAAGTCTTGTGCATAAAATCCCCATCTAGTGCCTACTTACCCAATATCCCCAAACTACTTTCTGGCTTATGGCCTTTGTCGGTGAGGAGCCTTGGATCTGAGAGCACTGCACCTAGATCAATGCAACCCTCCACAGCCACCTTTTATCTCTACATAACTACAAAAGTATGAGAATAAAATTGAAAACACTCAGATATTTTCAATCAAAGTTCAGTAGTTTATATAGTCATGTGGGTCTGAACTCAGTTCAGCACCCATACATTTTGGTGTCTTTGGCTTTTTTACAACCATAGCTACCACCTTTCTATAAGGCAAGATTGGTATTAAACCTTAAAACATCACATGATCACTATCTTCCATGCTTGCTTATAACTGTTGTTAAAATAGGCAAAACTCTCTCCATACAATAGTGCCACTCTAAGCAAGACCAAGTAATCAATGGATGCCAGAAGGTTTGTGCATAAAATCCCCATCTAGTGCTTACTCATCCAATATCCCCAAACTAGTTTCTGGCTTATGGCCTGCATCAGTGAGGAGCCTTGAATCTGTGAGCACTGCACCTAGATCCTAGGATCCAATGCAATCCTCCAACAGCCACTTTTTATCTCTACATAACTATAAAAGTATGAGAATAAAATTGAAAATACCCTGATATTTTCAATCTAAGCTCAGGAGAGAGTTTTGCCTATTTTAACAACAGTTATGAGCAAGCATGGAAGATAGTGATCATGTGATGTTTTAAGGTTTAATACCAATCCTGCCTTATAGAAAGGTGGTGCTATGGTTGTAAAAGAGCCAAAGACATCAAAGTGTATGGGTGCTGAACTGAGTTTAGACCCATATGACTATATAAGCTACCGAGTTTAGATTGAAAATATCTGTGTTTTAAATTTTATTCTCATATTTTTGTAGTTATGTAGAGGTAAAAAGTGGCTGCTGGAGGGTTGCATTAGATCCTAAGATCTAGGTGCAGTGCTCTCAGATCCAAGGCTCCTCATTGATGAAGGCCATTATCCTGAAACTAGTTTGGGGATATTGATGAGTAGGTGCACTAGATGGAAATTTTATGCACAAGCTTTCTGGAATCCATTGATTACTATGTCTTACTTAGAGTGGCACTAGTTTTGCCTACATTTAACAACAATTACGAGCAAGCATGGGAAATAGTGATCATGTGGTGTTTTAAGGTTTAATACCAATCCTGCCTTATAGAAAGGTGGTGACTATGGTTGTAAAAGAGTCAAAGACACCAAAATGTATGGGTGCTGAACTGAGTTCAGACCCATATGACTATAAAAGCTACTGAACTTAGATTGAAAATATCTGTGTGTTTTCATTCTCATACTCTTGTAGTTATGTAGAGATAAAAGGTGAATACTGGAGGGTTGCATTAGATCCTAAGATCTAGGTGCAGTGCTCTCAGATCCAAGGCTTCTCACTGATGAAGGCCATAAGCCAGAAACTAGTTTGGGGATATTGGACGAGTAGGCACTAGATGGGGATTTTATGCACAAGCCTTCTGGCATCCATTGATTACTCTGTCTTGCTTTGAGTGGCACTACTGTGTGGACAGTTTTGCCTCTTTTAACAACAGTTATGAGCAAGCATGGAAAATAGTGATCATGTGATGTTTTAATGTTTAAATTAAAGCACTATTATATCTACACCATATCTTGATGTTGTAACGGTAAAAACTCGTATGCCTTGTTAACATGTTGCAAAATTCCACCACCATGTTCAAAGAGCACTACAACAGGTGGGTTCAGGGCCTGCGATACCGTATTCGAACATAGTCATTTCATTCACAACAAAACCCACATGACAATGAGTCTACCATAACAATAGCAATATCTTTCTAGGTCCGGTGGTCAGGGAGATCAAGAAACTATAACTAAATTATGATTAAGGTTAAGAGCCACTGCTATATACTTAATAATAGTTGATAATGAAATGAGACATTATATTATTTCTATAAAATCAAGCAGACACGCAACACAGAAATAGATATATGCAAATTATTTATTAAACAATTAATTGATACATAATTTAATTATACCCAGGTATCATTCGATCACATCTCATGCCTCACGTTTAAGTTGTGTGTGTCGTGAGATTACAATACGGAGTCCTAATGAGGCACTTGCCAACTTAGCAATCACTATTTCCTTGATCATTTATAAACACTAACAATTTATTAATAGAGTAGTCGATGTGGAGGAGTGGAAATAGACCAAGCATAGATATTTATACTAAGCATTAAGGTGACCTGCGATAGTTTGGATGCTGCCGATCTATGAAGAGATTCGGCTTTTATAAGATGACTGCTAAGAAACGTAGAGATGAGAGGGATGACCCAACATCAGGTCGGCGCCCTTTTAGGAGTTGTCACGAGTGCGGCATTGGTATATGGTCATACGTAGTCTTCCCATCCCCGACCGTGTGACGAGGTTAGTTACCATTGGGGTCATTTCTTTATGCCCTTTTGATTATGGGAACTAAAACATTAAGGAATCTCGATTTGGTTTTTGCGGTTTTTAAGTTAAGGCATCAATAAACCAATGCAGTTCACACATACAATCCAAATACATTTATCTACTCTATGCTTTTGTTTAAAATGTTCAATTTATTTCCAATCCTCACATTCAGTAAGTAAATGATAAACTGTTAACTTCCCCCTTTCCTCTTTCATATAACAGTACTACTATAGGTTTAAAACTTAACAAAATAACATAAATTATTTAAAATAAAATGATCACCAAGCGGCCAATACACTATACTAATAATTATAGGATCTCACTATCATAATACATGTTAAATTGATAGTATAATTCCTGAGCTGAGTGTTTATTTAAAAGATACAGATTTTTATTTAAATTTAAAGTCACACAAAAGAGGGGCAACTCTTCTGTGAATTAATGGGAAGAAAACATCAGCTCGAAAATCACGTGGGCATGAAGTATAATATTTAACTAATACAAATAAATTTGGGATACCCAAGTAGAAGAATAAGAAATAGATTGTTTTACGAGATTAATTAAAATATAAGATTATTTACAGATCTACATTAAAGTTTAGTTAGAATTGCATTACATTTGGAATTTGAAAGATGAAATTTAAAAGGTAAATTAGAAAATATATAATTAACTTTAGCGTTCAAAAATAGCCTTTAATCTTGGGTATCATTTTACCTTTGATTGATTGAAGTGTGCACACTTGTTGGAGAGTCTGAGATTCCTGGTTTAACAGCAGTCACATTTAGGAATTATATTTATATATAGGCAGTAGTATTAGTTTAGGTTTATCTCATTTTATGGGAAGCTCTGTATGTATAGCCACAGTCTGAAGAAGCGCAGCGGTCGCCTACTCTTTGCACATTGTTAGATTTAAATTTGGATCGGGATAAAAAACAAGCAACAGCAATAGCATATTTTGAATTTTAATAGTTACGAATCACCACTCATATTCATCACAAGAATTATTATATGTCTATAAGCAATCAATCTGTTACTTTTATTCCTTTTTTCTTTATCTTTTGGATCCATTAAACAACTGCATCATCCATCCAAGTGGTCTCTCTGGTCTGTGCTATATATCCCTTTAGGTCACGGTTGCATCAGTGGTACAGGTTGAAATTTCAATCTGACCACTTTTTAACATTTACCTTTTTACATGACGTAATTTAGAAAAGCTTTTTGACAAACCTTTTTCTTTATATAATTGTAAGTTTAAAAATACCCTTTTAGCTCCGTCTTTTCCCCCTACCACTATGATTTGCACTCTAATTAGCAGGGGAATTTCTATTCTTTTAAACATCTTTACATTTAATTAAAAGATTTTTTTTTAGATTTAATAATTTAAGTACTACCTGAATTTGATCTAAATAATAACAAATATGTTTACGTTTAAAATATAATTATTAGTTTGTTTTTTATAAATTAAAATATTACTAAAATGATCACAGTAAGATTAATATGATTATTTAATTTTACACAAAATCATGCATGGCAATTTAATAATACTCTGCAGTGCATTATTTTTAATATAGACTATTTTGGAGTGTGTGCGTATATATGACGTTTGAAATAATTGTACATATATTGCATATTATTACGTACCAAATCCAATATTCAAGGTCAGAATCCATGTAAACTTATAATAATGGGTGAGAGGTTGAATGATGACAGAACTAAGGTGAAACTAAGATTTGGATTCAAATCTTATAGTTTCAATGTTAACTTTGTGAAACTATCTGTAAACTATTCTAAAGATTGCTATTATACAAATGGAAAGCAAAGTTGGAGATAATACATATCCTTATTAAATTCAAGTTTTATTTCAAATGCCTCAGATTTTTGATGAATGTTTCATATCGTATAACCCTAATAATTTTAACAGTTAACCACATAGTGTACCATTTTTGTTACAAAGTTGTTCAAATTGAGCTGAGGATCTTAACAACACCAATAATGACCATATGTAAATTGCATCTTTGTTTCCGATACTTTCATTGCCATTCACTGGTGACAACATTTTTTTTTCAGTGATGAAATGTTTATTCATAAAAAAAAAAATACAGATACAGGAAAATAAATGAAATTTCAAGAGCAACATGGTAAGAGGGGAAGGATACATGCAAAACGGGAAAGGAAAGTGGAGAGGGGAAATGGTGTGTAGTCCAGGCTGGTCAGAAATGCATGTCTTTGTGATTGAGTCCTATGACAGAGGCTGAGAAGATGGGAGTTGGAGGATTGCCGAAGTGGCTGTGAGGAGTGGAGGTGGGGCTAGTTTGGTATCTCGGGTTTTGAGAATGCAAATTAGGACCAAGAGCTTTTGATTGACTGAATCTACTCTCTGGTCAAGGATAGTGGCACATCGGAGCAACCAGAGAGCATAGATGAGAAAAACTGATAGTCTAATAGCTGCGAAATCCCCTGTTTCTATGGATTCTTGGAGGTTGAAGATGGTATTTTCTGAAAGAGGAAGGTAGGAGTTGATGACATTTCTCACCCCAAGCAGAAAAGGACATTTAAGTAGGAAGTGCTGTAGGGTTTCATTGTCAGTTTTACAGAGCTGGCATATGGGAGAGATCTTGGTGAAACCTCTATGGCTGACCAAAAATTGATTTGTGGGAAGGGAGTGAACCTTGCCTGATGTTTTTGATCCCATTGAGTTAGTGTTTGTTGTAATATATTAGTTTAGTTTTGGATTCTCTGCAGAATTTGAAAAATACATAAGCAGATTAATTCAGTTAGCCTATGGAAGATGGTATAAATTATGCAGTTCTAGATTTCTTCCTATAAAACTTTTATGTTTGATGCTTTAGTTTTCTCTTTTTTAATTATTGCAACTTTGCTTATAGTCCATACTTAAGTAATATTTACTAAGGCAATAAACCTCAAGCATGTGCACTTGAAAATGTGAAGATAGGGACCTCTACAGGTCTTAACCACAATCTTACACTTTGGAAGAAAAGAGGGGGACCCTTTTTTACTTCACTCTACTTTCTATATAAATAGGTGAAGCTGAAGTGGTTAGAATCTGAGAGTATGAAGCTATTCAATACTTCACTGATTAAGTTCACAATTCCTATTACACATTAGTACTCATGAAATCTTTCAATTTACAATGAGATCTTATAGTTAGAGGTCCCTGCCTTCGCATTTCCAAGCACACATGCTTGAGGTTTATTGCCTTAGTAAATATTACTTACATAATCAATGTGCACTAAATAAATTTATAAGTCCATACTTGAGAATTTGTGTTTTTCCCAAAAATTAAAAAGAGAGAAAAAATATAGTTTGTATAAGTTCTCTCATATAATCTAATGTTTTAAATTATATAATTGACTTAAGATAGAATAAAAATACAAATTGCAGTTGTTTAGTTAAAATTCGTAAACAGAAATATTCCACTATATTTCAAGTCTAAATTAAAAGAGAAAATCACTTATATAGAATTTGTTCTAAACATAATTTAGATGGGCCAAATTATAAATCATATTTTTACTAAAAGTTTTACATTAGACTTTTTTAATAAACTTATATGAGATCTAATAATCGTTTGTCTTGCTTTAAAAGAAAATATTAAAAAATGTATTTATTAATATATTGTAATATTTTTTTGCTAATATTGTATATATATATGGAAGTGACATTTATATATGCTTCATGTCTGCAATTTAAAAATTCAAAGGAATTTTTAAAAGTAAAGATTTTCAACAATTTTAATAAATAAAAAGTATGCATATAATTTATAAGCACAGATAACTGTATATCATATTATTAATTATAAGTTTAATTTAAAAGTATATTAAAAGCAAAATATTTTTTTTATTAACATTTGTAAAGGTATTTTATAATTAGATGGGTGGAAATGGCATTATCTTAGAAAAACTAATTAAAATTCATATAAACAGATCGATTAATTAAGGAAATAAACATTTGATGTAATTTAGTCTGGTAACCTTTCAATGATAAAATTTTGTGAACATTGTGATTGGACAAATAAGCCATGTACCAAACTGGAGTTCATAAGTTATCTACTATTAAATGACTGACAATGGATCCAATTTCTGATAAGCCAACACCAGGAACTATAAATAGGGGTTATAAATCATTGTAATTATTATTGATTGCTGAAATGTTTTGATTAATGTTTATGCTGTTGATTAGTCTTTGATTGTGATCTCATTATATTTATTGTCATTGTTCATTATACATGAGTAGAGAAGTCACTATCACCTTTACTCTGGCCACCTGGCAGAGTTCTGGCTGAAAGTCCATAGTAAAGTATGGAAAAGAGCTGTCAGCTAATGTAAAAATATTGAAGTCTTGTGTTCATTATGCCTACACTTCAAGTGTCTATTGCTTTGGAGAACCAGCCATCAATCAACAAGTAAATTACCATAAACCTACCACCACCATAGCTATCGAAGAACAAATGAATTCCGCTGAAAGTATACCAATATCTGAAGACTAAAATCAAACTCCTAGTGATGAAAGGAAATGGATATGAACTTTAAAAATATATTAATATAAATGTCTAGTATTAATATTAAGTATTTATTTCCATTATTAAAACAGGCAAACTCACTATACGTAATGCCACACACAGCAAACTAGAGTAATCAATGGATACCAGAAGGTTTGTGCATAAAATCCCCATCTAGTGCCTACTCATCCAATATCCCCAGATTAGTTTCTGGCTTGTGTGTGGCAATACATATAGTAAATTTTACCTGTTTTAATAAGTTATAAGCAAGCATAAGAAATGGTGATCATGTGATGTTTATTGGCTTATTTCCATTATTCTTAAAGTATTTTATAAATTATTATTATTGTTGATTTTATAAATATGTTTATAATCTAATATGACAAGGGATTGATATTCTGTCTTATTTAATTATGCCACAATTCATTTGGAGTAAATCTAGGAGAAAATGTTTCTGTAAAGCAATTAGCTTTTCTATCACAATTCTTGGCCATGCTTATAAAAACTTAGTATTTTAAAACCAGCCATTTCTACTACCTTTAAATATAAAACATTGTCAAAATGATAATTTAATCATAGTTGATGAATCATTTCTGAATATGGTACAAACCAGGCTGCATAGAGATGACCTTTTTATTATCTTTTAATAGTTTACAATTGTAAGCAAAATACCCTCCAGTTTTGGGGAAGTTAATTGAATGTCTCTAGCTGAAATTCATTTGTACGCGTTTTTTTTATTCATAAATGATAGTGATACTGTTTATAATTGTGTCACTTCCATTCATTATTTTACTTAAAGCAGCAATATACAGTAGATGAAAATTCCTACTGTATATTATATGCTTTATTTGTTTACATGTCTTGGATGATACTGTTTGTGACTACCAATCCCTTTTATGCTTAGTATCTTTAAAGTAGTATGTGATAAACAAAATTTCCTACCACATAGCATTTTCCTAGCTCACGTGTATTTATTTATTCATAAATAATGTAATGTAGATGCGACCTCTCTTATTTACTTATATAACATTTAGTTACTTATCTATCTTACAGCCTGAAAGTATTTATAGTAATCCAGTTCTTTAACTAGTTAATGAATTCAGCATATACTCAAAGCGTAGGTTTATTAAATCTTAAAACTGTAATAATAATAATTAATTGTAATCATTGATCTATGCAGCAAATTTATCTCTGTTCAGTAATAATTAAGAATGCATCATACCATATCTACTCTTATTAACTTGTTTAAAAATTGACAGGGCAGTGAAATAAACATGTAAGTTTAATCACAAGTAAAAGATTTCTATTTCTATAGACTGCAGGCAATTTATGCTATCGTGCATATTCTAAAAATGTACATACTTGAATAAATAGTAATATCTCATTATATTTAACATTGCTCATTATTTTGCAATCACTGAGTTAATTAAGCTTACATAAATTATGATGGAGTCTCGTGTGTCTAGCTGATTTTAGCAGGCTATAAAAAAAAGTTGTTTATCCTGCGACATTAGAATGTGAAGAAGTGATTTGTGTGCGAAATGTACTTTTTACAGTTACAATATATATATTTAAAATGTCAAATCACTTCCACAAACACAATATTTTTTCAGCAGCACTATCTTGGGAATAAAAATAAAGTCTGAATTTCAAACAATATGACCATGAGGCTATCTTTATTCACATTACAGTGTTTGGGGGAGTGATTTGACACCGTATATTTGAATTTTCAATTAGCCATATGCACTGGGTCTATTTTATAGGTAATTTGTATATATTTTTTGTTAAACTTTCAGTTTGATAGAAGATCAATTATTTGCTGTAACACATTCTTTGTTAAATTAAGAATGTTAAGTTTATACTGTAGTATGACTAGAAGTCATATTCCAAAGTCATTCAAGAATAACACACAACTAAGAAAATAAATATGAAATGTCTTATTCATGCCACTAAAATTCAGACTTTATTCACTAGATAGTATAGCTGGAAAAGCATATGATTTGTGGAAAGGGATTGATATTTTATATTTGAATTTTCAGCTAGCAATATGCAGACAGAACTCTCCATACAGTAATGCCACTCGATGCAAGCCAGAGTAATCAATGGATTGCAGAAAGCTTGTGCATAAAATTCATATCTAGTGACTACTCATCGAATATCCCCAGACTAGTTTTTAGTTTATGGATTTTATCAGTGAAGAGCCTTGGATCTGAAAGCACTGCACCTAGATCTTAGGATCTAATGCAACCTTCCAACAGCCATCTTTTATCTACAAAACTATGAGAATAAAATTTGAAAACCCAATAATATTTGCAATCCAAGCTCATTAGCTTATATAGTCACATAGATCTGAACTCAGTTCAGTACCCATACATTTTGGTGTTTTTAGTTCTATAATAGCCATAGCCACCAGTCTGGGGATATTGGATGAGTAGGCACTAGATAGGGATTTTATGCACAAGCCTTCTGACACCCATTGATTACTCTGACTTGTAACAAGTGGCACTACTGTATGGAGAGTTTTGCCTGTTTAAATAACAGTTATGAGCAAGCATATGAAATGGTGATCATGTGATATTTAGTGGTTTTCTAGCGATATGCACTGGGTTTATTTCTTAAAATATTTATAGCATATTTTATACATAGAATATATACAACACTTAGGTACAATGGTTCACCTCCTATGAAAATCTAGCTGTTAATGGTACAACTAATGTTTAGGTTGGATGCTGTCATCTCTCTTTAGGATCTGATTCTTCCAGCCTACAGGTGGGTTGCCTTATGTGCAGATAGTGAGGTTACATCTAGTAGTTTCCTGCTTCAATTTGAGCATGCCTCACTGCATTCTACAAGATAGTGGACAGTCATCTTTCTATTTGAAAGTTGTTGTCTCCTTTTATAATGACATTCTTGACTTTACTGGAAATGAGCGGATTCACTGACCTAGCTTTCTAATTTGTTTATTTATACCTTTGGCTAGTTAATTTCATTTACCCCTACCTTATTGGTCAGTCTGCAAGTTGAATCTGTTCTTAATATGATTGCAATTAGAACAAGTATACCATTTGTATGTAAGTTTCTGTTGAGTTAGAATGAGTTTGCAACATTGTATATACACATTTTATTACTTGGCAATAAAGATGATTATCTATTTATTTAAAACCATGGTTGAATCTGAATCAGGTCCATCTGTTATTGTAACAATTGATTCAACAAAGTACCTTTGATGTAATAGATAACAATGAAATTCTACCATATTTACTGCATTATTTTCTAACCCCATTACTTTTATAAATTGGATTAGATGACACAAGTTTATATTCCTAAAAAAATCCTACCATTTACTCTACAAGCCAACATATTTGGATTTTAAAACATTTCCAGTATTCCATCAGAAGCTGCAGTCATATTTTTTGAGATTTCTAGGAGCTATTTATTTTATTAACCTGGATTATATTTTAATATTTTTTTGGAATTATGTGGATTTTTGTATCATATAAAAAAATACTGACCATGGATTTAATAGAACTATGATACCAAAAGTTTTAATGTGTCAAACAAAAGATTTTAAATGATTATCGCAAATCAAATGTAGATTCAATGCGATTTTAAATGATTATCGCAAATCAAATGTAGATTCAATGCAATTTTAATCCATCAATCATTTCTGTGCTTTCTGATTGGACAATGAATTTCTCCCTTTGTAAAATGTTCTATATTGCTTATGAATTTTCACATTCAATTTATTAGTCTGCCAACTAAAGGGTATCACATATTTCATTGTAATTAAATTTCTAATAATAATATCAGAGAACCATTAAGAATTTTTTTAATGAACAATTTTTTTTGTATTCGCAACACATTTCTTGAAAGAATTCCATATTTTAGCAAAATGATAATCTTGAAAATCCAAATTGGTAATTTTAATACGTAACAATGTTGAAATTTAGCCCGAGCAGTAGATACTCATAAAAATTAAAGTGAATTTCATATAAATTCGATTGGAATTTACTAATATATAATTAATATTCATTTCTTCATTGACTATCCATCATCATTTTATATACCAGATCTAATATCAGAAAAAAGTTGATACATAGAAATCAAATACAACTCTTATTTAAACTTATAGAAATTAGTTAATATGGTTTTAAGAAGTTAGTATGGCATTTATAAATACTAATGAAAAATGTGTTTAATCAGTGAAAATAACGTTTAATAAATTTCAGTTAAGCTGAAGCAAGAATTCTAATTCTCTGTATAAAATAAAGCAAAGGAGAAAATTTGGCATAAGACCTATAAATAATATTTAAATTTGTTTGTTTCTGTGAATAGAAGTTTATATTCTTAGCATTACATATGTGATAAGCTGCAAAATTATTTACGGGATCATTAAAATCATTAGAAATTTACATGTGAATAGTGTTTGAAATTAACTTTTATTTAAAAGAAATGAAAATAATATTTCAGATTGAGAACCATTTCAAATTGTTATGTATTGGGTTACGAGACATCACAAAGGCTACCTATGGAATGAACATTTTTTAGTCATGGACTTTCAGTAATGGTGTCAACACGTTTGTTGGACTTATCAATTTAAACCACTGTAACAAAGGTACATACAGCCATATAGTAAAATATAATTAAGTATTGTACAAATAAAATGTTAAAGTATAAAACAACTGAGTAGTATTTTGTATTTAAATGAATGTAGACACAACACAAAATTGGCAACAAAGATGAGATATTTAAATGAATGTGTAAGCAAGATCAATGCTGTATAAAAAATATA
Source organism: Epiperipatus broadwayi (assembly GCA_028023455.1). Taxonomy (NCBI): domain Eukaryota; kingdom Metazoa; phylum Onychophora; class Udeonychophora; order Euonychophora; family Peripatidae; genus Epiperipatus; species Epiperipatus broadwayi. The sequence goes on along the minus strand of JAQFVV010007156.1, from coordinate 131 downwards.
TATTTAAAACACAAGGCAACTAGCATACATAAACATGCAATTATTATTGTTATGTCATAAACTGTCATGCATTAATGGGTCTTTCCCTCACATTTCTTTCTCAACAAAAAAAGGGTCAGAAAACGCATGCG